>JADBJO010004343.1:27500-30000 GCA_016801955.1 Conus betulinus | reverse complement strand
TCATCATCATCATGAGAGAAATCTTGAGAATATTTCGCATTTTAACAGTACAGTCTCTCTATCTGTCTCTCTGTCTGTCGGTCTGTCTGTCTCTGTCTCTCCTCTCTCTCTACTCTCTCTCTCTTCTCCTATCTCTATCTCTCTCTCTCTCTCTTTTCGTTACCTTTCAAGGTCTGTTTCTTTGTACCTATTTTTTTCTGCTACTTCTCGCTCTTTTTCTCTGCTTCTTACCTTATATGTTTCTTATTCGGTTTCCTACTCTCCTCTATCTATCTCTATCGGTTGCATATCTCTCGTCTCTCCTATCCTCTCTCTCTCTCAGTCTCTAATCTCTGCTCGTCGCGTCTCTCTCTCTCTCTCGATCTCTGCTGTCTCTCTCTTATATCTCTCTCTATGTCTCTATGCTCCTCTTCATGACTCCCAACCCCCTCCCCCTCCGACGTCCCTCTTACTCCCCCCCCCCCCTCTCCCTGTTCCCCCCCAAACCCACCCCTATCCCCCCCACCCACAACACCCCACCCCCCAACCCCACACCCCACCACCCGACCCCCCCAAACTCCCCCCCCCCCCCCCCCCCCCCCACCCCCCCCCCACCGCCACGCCCCCACCACCCACCCACCACACCCTACCCCCACCACCCCCCCCCCCCACCCACACCCCCCTTACCCCAACCACCCACCCCGCTCCCAATACCTCCCCCCACCCCACCTCCCCACCACCAATATAACCCCCTTTTTCCTACCACCACTTACACCACCCACCAATATTCATATATTCCTACCCCACCACAACACACCCGCCCCCCATTCCACCCCCCACCAACTTCTATGCTATCTCTCTAAAAACATACATGATAATACATACAAAATACATACTACATACATAATACATACATACAAAAGAACATATATACATAAATCAATTTATAGATGCCTTCTAGTTCGATTCCTTCTCTTCTACTCTCTCTCCATCTCCCTCACTTCCTCTTTTTATTTTGATTGTGTCTCTCCCTCTCTCTCTCTAGGTCTGTCTCTCCTGTGTGTGCTCTCTCCCTTCTGTATCACCACTTTCCCCTATCTCTGTCTCCCCCCCCCCCCCCCCCGCCTTCTCTCTCTCTACTCTCTCTCAACTACTACATACATACATCCTACTACAACAACCTACATTAACTCATATTTAGATCCTTCTATTGTTCCTTATCTCTCTCTATAGATATATATATATATATTATAGAGAGAGTGAGAGAGAGATCTCTGATGGAGAGGATGGATATAGAGAGAGATGAGAGAGAGAGAGAAGAGAGAGAGAGAGAGACATACCTATACATACATACATACATACATACATAATTATATGCCTTCTATTGATTCATTCTTTCTTTTCCTGCTCCTTCTGCATTCCTTCTTTCCTTCTACTTTTTTGGTCCTCTTTCTTTACTTTTTTCCATCCATCCTAATTTCTTCTCCTATTCCTTTCTTCATTTCTTTCTTTTTTTTTTCATTTCTTCCTTCCTTCCTTCTTTGAGCCTTTTGCACTTATGTTTCCTGTTTTTTCTCTTTCTTCTTTCCTCTTTCCTTTCTCCAATGCTTCCTGCCTTCCCCCTTTTTTTTCTTCCTTATTTATGTTCTTCCTTCCATCCTTGGCTTCCTTCTTTTTTGTTCCATTCTTCTTTTCCTTCACTCCCTCGTTTTCTTCTTTCCGTCCTTCCTGCTTCCTTCCTTCATTCCTGCCTCCACCCCTTTCCTTGAATCTTTCTTCTTTTCTTCCTTCCTATTTGCGTCTTTCCTTTCTCCTCCCTTCTTTCTTTTCTTCCTGTCTTCCTTCAATAGTTATACCCTGCCAGGGACCTTCACGTCACACGGACGCCTTGTGAAAGAGACAGCCGTTGTGGACGGTCAGTCCAATGGACGACGACAATGACCGCGCAGCAAAATGTACGGACATCTTTCTGAACGGACATCTTTGGTGACTGTCAGTGAAATGGCGGTTTGACCTTGTCAAGTTTACAGACATCTTTGCTGACAGTCCTATCCAGTTAAAGGCATGACCTTGTTGAAAAGTTTATAGACGTCTTTTACTGTCATTCAATCAGATGAACAACAGGACCTTATACCAAAGTTTACAGACATCTTTGCTGACATTCAACCAGATGGGCAACCTGACCTTGTAGCAAAGTTCACAGACATCTTTGCTGAGATTCAGTCAGATGGACGACACGACCTTGTAGCAAAGCCTCACCGCCTTTTGGCTACTCAAAATCATCATCTTCTAAGGAGGTCAAGATAAGATAAGAAGAAGGAACGAGAGGGAAGAAAGGTAACTGTATAGGTGGAAATGAGGGGGGGGGGGGGGGGGGGGGTCGAGTGACGGGATGTGGAGGGTGGGGGGGGCTGGGGCACAAGGAGATCTGGCAAGGTTGTCATTCTTTCCAGCAGCCAGACCAGACGACGTGATTGGCGTCCTCAAGAGGAGGGCTGTCTCTCAGTCCGGTGAACCGTTC
>JADBJO010004343.1:22500-25000 GCA_016801955.1 Conus betulinus | reverse complement strand
GGCCGGTGTCCACACATCCATACACACACATGTGTACATTCACTACACACAAATACAATGATTAAAAAGAAGGCACAACCAATGTTACGTAGATTACTCAAGGTCTGACCATCGCATTGGGTTAATGCGTAGGTCAGACATCTGCTAAGTCGTAGCCACGAGACCCTCTTCTTAAATTCCTCTCATCTTAGTTATCAATTCATTTATCCACCAGCTTAAAAGCACGCGCAGTGTGGTCTGAGCACTTAGCGGATGTGGTGGAGCGTATATGGACTAGCCCGCATGCAGTGACGCCTCCTTGATGAAACTGAAACTGCGACTGAAACTTAGACTTGAAATTAGAATGAATTACAAATATGAATTTTTGAAAGATAATGCGTTATTGGTACACAACGCGGATATGTAATGCATAGCTTATCTGTTAAGATTTCATTCATGTAAATAATGTATTACTTAGATATTGTGCGTCATGACGAATGCATTCTTTACGGGCAACATCTGACATATGAATAATAAAGATATTGTCCATAGTTGTGTTGTTTTTATTTTAAACGTGTACTGAATTCTAAATCATCGTGGTATGTAAACGGTAACAATATTCATTATTTTTGAATCCATCGGTAGCCAAATTCGGTATATCTCTGTCTGTTTTCTGTGTCTCTCTTTTTTGGGGGGATAGCGATTCATCACACTCTCGCAGGATAACCTTTTTCGCAAGTAATTTGGGATGATTGATGGTAAAAAGACCAAATCTGGCAGCGTCTCCTCTGCCGGGGTTCCTCGTGGCGACCTGCGGCTCTCTGCGGACTGCTGGCGTCGGGAGAGTCGCGGGCTGAGCCAGTCTAGGTGTGCGATAAAATGTGGAGGGGAGAGAGTGGGAAACGAGACATGTGGGAATAATGATGCTACGGGCTTTAAAGGATGAGACAGCCGGTAAAAAGTCAGAATCTGGTTAGATAATGACTGACTAATAGATCAGGTTTGTTTTCTTTTCTTTTCTTCTTTTTTCTTTCTTTCTCTTTCTTTCTTGCTTTCTTTCTTTCTTTCTGTCGTTGTATTTCTTTCTTTCTTTCTTCTTTCTTTCTTTCCTTCATTCTTCCTTCTTCATTCCTTCATTCCTTTCTTTTCTTTCTTTCATACTTCCTTCCATTCTTTCTTCTTTGTTTCTTCCCTTCTTCCCTCCTTCCTACCTTCCTACCTTTCTTTTCTTTTCTTTGTTCTTTGTTCTTCTTTTTCTTTCCTTTTTTTTCGTCCTTCCTTTCTCCCCCTTCCCTCCCCCTTTCTTTCACTTTGTTTTTCTTTGTGTTCTTCTTTCCTTCCTCTCCCACCCTCCACCCTTTCTTTCTTCTTTCTTCTTTTCTTCTTTCGTTCAGCCTCCCTTCCTATCTTCCTCCCTTTCTTTCTTTCTTTCCCATCTTCTTCTTCTTCTTCGTCGTCTTCTTCTTCTTCTTTTTCTTCTTCTTCTTCTTTCTTCTTCTCGTGCTTCTTTCTTCTTCCTCGTCTGTCGTGGTCCTTTCTTCTTCTTTCTTTCTTCTTCTTCTTCTTCTTCTTCTTCTTTCCGTCGTGGTCGTTCTTCTTCTTCTTTTCTTCGGTCTTCTTTCTTCTTCTTCTTCTTCTTCTTCTTTCTTCTTCTCTTCTTCGTCTTCTTCTTTCTTCTTCTTTCTTCTCCTTCTTCTACTTCTTCCCCTTCTTTTTCTTCTTCTTCTCTTCTTCTTCTTCTTTCTTCTTTCCTTATCCTTCTTCTTCCTTCTTCTTTCTTCTTCTTTCTTCTTTTTCTTCTTCTTGGTTTCCGTCTCTTTCTTTTGGTCTTTTTTGAGGCAACAGTTCTCTTTTCTCCTTCTTCTTCTTTCTTTTTCTTCTTGTTTTTCCTTTTTCCAGAGCTTTCTTGCTTTTCTCCTTTTCTTGTTCTCTTCTTCTTTTTCCGAAGGGAAGCTTCTTTACTTCTTCTTCTTCTCTTCCCCATAAGTTCTTCTTCGTCGTTCTTCTTCTTCTTCCCTCTTTCTCTTCTTCTTTTCTTCTTTCGTCTTTTCGTCTTTCTTCTTCTTTCGGCCCTCCTCTTTTCCTCTCCTTTTTCTTGCTTCTTCTTCTTTCTTCTTTCTTCTTCCCTTCTTTCGGTCTTCGTCTTAACTTTTTCTTCTCTTCTTCTTTCGTCTTCGTTCGTTTTTTCTTCGTCTTCGTCGTCTTTCGTCGTTCTTCTTCTTTCTTCTTCTTCTTCTTCTTTTCTGTCGTTGCCGCTGTTGACTCATCATCCACATTCCCTCAGTAGCTGCTATGTTCCCACGCTGCTCATTCCGGCATTTTGCTATACACATCCCTACCCTGTTCATCCTGTATACACCACGAGTGCCACTGTTCACAGGGAACCTACCCACATCGAGTCGCCACGGGGTGTCTGTTCAGAGGAGACACTGCACTGCCGCTGAATCGCTTGGTGGGGCTGCTGCGTGGTGCGTGTTCTGATCCTGAATACACAGGACAACACCTACTACAGACGACAGTA
>JADBJO010004343.1:15000-17500 GCA_016801955.1 Conus betulinus | reverse complement strand
CTCCCCCCCAATCCCTGCGGGCGCCCAGTGGATTAGGGAACCAGGAAATCACGTCTTCAGCAGGCGGCAGGTTTTCTTGGAGAGGAGATGGGCGCAGTCAATTATTGCTCCATTCCACCGCAGAAATGCTGGCTTGGACAGACGGCCAGCTGACGCAGTAGTGTAGCACAGGATTGAGAACAGGGAAAGCACCAGTTCTGATGGTTCCTTTCGACCAGTCAGAGGACGTTGCTTTTTTTTTTTTTTTTTTTTTTTTTTTTTTTTTTTTGTGGGGGTGGGGGGGAGGGAAAGGGTAATGTGTGAACATAGTTAGAAGAAAATGTGAAAAGAAATTAATAATTAGTCCGTCTACTAAAAGTGACAAACAAATTAAAAGACAAAACACGACGTGTTTCCTCCTCTTAGGTCTTCTTCAGGCAAGAGAAACAACATTCAGGACACCTAAACTGAGTATGAGCAATCACTTATCATCTCAAATTGGGCACAAAATGTAAAATGGAAAATCAACGTCCATGTTGTCTCGTCGTACTTTGTTTGTTTCTTTTCTTCAGCGCATTGCTCATAATTTTTCTTTCAAATTTGTTTGAATTTCCACCTGTGGTCACTTCACTTTAAAACTAACTTAGAAGAGTTCCTTTTCTATCTTTAACCCTCGGAGACATTTATCGTGTGTGCGACGATGAAGAGGAAGCGGATTTTACAGAGAAAGAAACTGAAATAGAAACTAGATTGTTTTACCTTCAACTTTGGTTTCCATCTCTCTTTGATGTGTAAACGTTCAGGACAGGTCGGACTAGGTAATTGGCCTAGATCTGTGAAGTTCCTCGTTATTGGTCGGGAGGACTGTCGGAACTCACCAGTTGAGGTGTGTGGCGGGGCATTGCCATGGTGACCAAGTCTGCTTGCGTGCCATGCATGCTCGTCACTTGCTCCAGTCAATCTGAGTCAAGTTGTATTGTCTATAGCCCAGCCTGAGCATGAAGGCTGCATAGGACTGCTATAATTCGCTCACACCTACGCGTGCACACACACACACACACACACACACACACGCGCGCGCGCGCGCGCGCAAGGAGCGTGCGCATGCGCGAGCTCAGCCATAATTGACTGTCCAAACTTTCCGTAATCCTAGTTAGTCTGTTATTCATGTCCAGGAAACCATGGTTGTTGACTGTACTTGCCCACTCATCTTCTCACGCACCCACACATGCGCACGCTGGCATCTCTCTCTCTCTCTCTCTCTCTCTCTCTCTCTCTCGCCCACGCGCGCACATGCGCGTAGATTGGTCAGAATCAATCATTTCATCGAACCATATACGTGTCACTCTCTATGTGAAGTTTTATCAGCACTTCCATTCACCCAAGTTACAGTGTGGAGCGTTCTGATAGGGTTTCTCACTCTGTGGTGACAATTGAGCTAGTGTGCCTCGTGTCTTGTAGCAGAGCCACAGAGCATGCACCTATCAACAGAGCATGCAAACTATCAACAGAGCATGCAACCTATCAACAGAGCATGCACCTATCAACCTACGAACAGAGCATGCTATCTATCAACAGAGCATGCAACCTACCATCAGAGCATGCAACCTATCAACAGAGCATGCAACCTCAAACAGAGCATGCACCTATCAACCTACCAACAGAGCATGCAACCTATCAACAGAGCATGCAACCTATCAACCTACCAACAGAGCATGCAACCTATCAACAGAGCATACAACCTATCAACTGAGCATGCAACCTGTCAACAGAGCATGCAGCCTATCAACAGAGCATGCAACCTATCAACAGAGCATGCAGCCTATCAACAGAGCATGCAACCTATCAACAGAGCATGCAACCTACCAACAGAGCATGCAACCTGTCAACAGAGCATGCAGCCTATCAACAGAGCATGCACCTATCAACCTACCAACAGAGCATGCAACCTATCAACAGAGCATGCAACCTATCAACCTACCAACAGAGCATGCAACCTATCAACAGAGCATGCAACCCATCAACTGAGCATGCAACCTGTCAACAGAGCATGCAACCTATCAACAGAGCATGCAACCTATCAACAGAGCATGCAACTTATCAACAGAGCATGCATGCACCCTATCAACAGAGCATGCAACCTATCAACAGAGCATGCAACCTGTCAACAGAGCATGCAACCTATCAACAGAGCATGCACCCTATCAACAGAGCATGCAACCTATCAACAGAGCATGCAACCCTGTCAACAGAGCATGCACCCTAACAACAGAGCATGCACCCTATCAACAGAGCATGCAACCTATCAACCTATCAACAGAGCATGCAACCTATCAACAGAGCATGCAACCTACCAACAGAGCATGCAACCTATCAACAGAGCATGCAACCTATCAACAGAGCATGCAACCTGTCAACCTACCAACAGAGCATGCAACCTATCAACAGAGCATGCAGCCTATCAACAGAGCATGCAACCTACCAACAGAGCATGCACCTATCAACATAGCATGCAACCTAT
>JADBJO010004343.1:0-7500 GCA_016801955.1 Conus betulinus | reverse complement strand
CTCTTTCTCTCTTTTTCTTATCTCTTCTCTCTATCTTCCTCTCTCTTCTTCTCTCTCTCTCTCGCATCTCTCTCTCTCTCTGACCTTACTTCTCCGTTCTTTCTCTCTTCTCTCTCTCTGTTCTCTCTCTCTCTTTCTCTAGTCTCTCTCTCTCTCTCTCTTCTCCCCGCCCCCCCCCTCTCTATCCGCTCGCTATTTCTCTCTCTCCTCTCTTTCTCTCTCTCTCCGCTTCGTCTCTCTCTCTACTTCCTTTCTCTCTCTCTCCTTTCTCTCTCTCTGTCTCCTGTCTATCTCTCTTTCTCTACTCTCTCTCTCCTCTCTCTCTACTCTCTATCTATTTCTCTCTCTCGTCTCTTCGCATGAGACACCCGTGTGAGGAGGCTCACCTGACGCGTTGCGAGGGCAGGATTTTGTTATATGACCCCTTTTCACACGTAAAGTGATCATAGACATCACAAAGAGAAAAGTACTTTTCACAGTGTGGAATGTTGAATGTTCATCATCAACACCAACAAACGGTGAAGAAAGAAGGAGATGGGTAGGGAGAAGAATGGAGGAATTGGAAGTGTATAGGAGAGAAATGATCGATGATGGGAGGTATTGGGTAGATGATCATAATGACGACGACCCTAAGTGCAATCAAAAGAATATTACTTACTGGGTTTTGCGGGAGGTTAGTCATAGATTAAAAACAACATCAACTAATAACGACTCCGATAAGTCATAAACATAGTATTTCTACGTCTGTAGATGGCACAATTTCTTTGTAATAAAAAGTCTCATTAAAACAGTCAAAAAGGTTATGCTGAACATTAACATAACTATGGCATATACACTTGAATCTTTCAGCCTTATCTGGTCCGTAACTGAGTCCGTGTACAAGTCTGAATGTCAGTCTTGAAGTACGTCTGCAGATCAAAATAAAATTCTCGTCAGAGTTCTTTGAAGACAGTTGAAGGACGCGAAATTAAGTCATGTAACATGTCTCTTATCAAGGATATACTCACTTTCTTGACACTGACACCGGGCGTCTGATTCTGATACACTCTGCAGAACAGTCATTGCTTTTTTCTTTCTCTCTCAGCGCTCTATACGGTTAACAAAAGTACAGGGGGATGGTACAGCACAAAAAATCACGCACTGGTGCCTTTACTTGAAGCAGGTTCCAAGAGGTATGAGGCGGGGGGGTGCTCTAGCGTCCGGACGTAAACGGCCAAGCGTCGTTGGGTGTTTGTCAGGGGAGTGTTAGCAGAGCGGAACGTAAGAACAGTCACCCCCCCCCCCCACCCCCCCCCACCCCCCCCCGTCCCTCTAAACCACAGCTTCCCGCATTATTAGTTAATTGCACTACAGTTTGTATGATTACACTCCCTCTCATAAAAAAACGAACTTGAATACAACACAAAATAAACTCAACAACAAAACACAACACATAAACAGTGAACAGCCCGCAGTTCATCAGACTGTCAACAGATCCCAGTCGCTTGAGGGCGCGTAGAAATTCAGTCCCAGAGCGTGTGCAGTAGGTAGTCGCTTACTGTGACAATCGGCGTTGCTTGTGATCGAGACAACTCAGGTGACTTTGAATTCCTGTGGTGCCTGGGACAGGGGCTCGCGTCAGGTATTGCTGGCAAGCGCTGGCAGAGCTCTGGAGGTCCATCTGCGCCCATTCGTGTCTTGCGCGATGTAGGTGACGTCTTGCGCGACGATATGTGGTCCCTCTCAGATTGTACGACGGTAGCGACCCTTGGCGAGCCTGATGCCCCACAACCCCACGTGGTTTCCATTCCTTACTGCTTGGGACGGACCCCCAAGGAAGCCATGCGACATTTGATCCCCCAGGCCTCGTGACACCGTTCGAGTGCTCTGAAGTGCTTGGTTTGTCATGATAGAAGTCTCGCGATGACGCCCTTTTCAATCCTCCTGCGCTGTTGATCTTGATGTCTTGCGACTGTGAGTACGTGCAGGGGGACAAGGAGACTTCTAGAGGTTTGGAAAGGGCGGACTGCTTTGTTCCTCGGTCGTCGTCCAATCAAGAGCACTGGTGCACTGGAAGGACTGATGCCATCCAAGGGTTGTAGTTCTGTTAGTCCAACACAAGGCCAAAAACGCAAGTGTTTGTCTTCGTTCTTTCCTCCACAGGAGTCCAACAGTTTCACAGTTTGCACACCCCACTCCCAGCTTCTCGTGGGCAGCTTCTCCGCGGGTGGCAGCCCTCTAGATGGAAGTGGGGGCTAGAGTCTTCGTGACTAAAATTCCATAGCTTTTGCAGAAGTTTGAAAACGAACGGCTCACGAATGTGTCCCACAGTCACTCTTCTAAAGTGAATGGAATATAAACCATGGCGGGCCCAAACTGACTTTTCAGCCTTTCAAACGACTGACTCGGTGCTCAGGTTTTGAGTTCATCTACTTCGATAAACTTTGAAGAAGTAGTCCACCGTTAGAAAGGTAGTTTCTGCCTTTGAAAGTCAAAGAAATGTCAGTCCCAACTTCGGGCGTTGTGGGAAAATCTGGAACAGGCGTAGGCAGTAGTGGTGGTCAGCAGGTGTTCTTTTTTGTACCATCTGCACGCTTGCTGCAGTTCTTGATTTTGTCTTCCATTTCCGAGTTCATTGAAGGTCAGTAATCACCTTTCGTGCTCGCTGTTTGCATTTCACTTACCCAAGTGAGATTCATGAATGAGAGTCAGCATTCGTTTCTGAGACTGGGTGTGGTTATGACAGTTCTGATCCTTGAAGATGATGCCAATCAGAGATGGCCATTTTCGTTCGTCTCTTGAGTCCACAGAAACTGCCGCACGTCTACGGGCACATCATTTCTTCTGGTCTGGCCAGCCGTCAGAATCAGGGTTTGCAAACCCCCTGTGGCCAAGTTCTTGTTGTGAATATTCATGAAGTTGCGCATACATTTCCTTTGCAGCTGGTCATAACGTGGTTCTCTGTCTCTATGTGCTGCTAGTTCAGCAGTTTTCACGCAGGAAGGTAGTTGCACGTTGAGAGAGCATTGTCTGGAATTGCTTGCATCTGGCTGCCTTTCCGGCATTCACTTTGTAGATGTACCATTGTAGATGACACCAGTAGCATGCGTGGCAGTCGCAATTGTGCTGACAGAAGTGGTTCTGAAAAAAAAATCTGCTCCAGTGGTTTGTGTGGTCTGTGTCCACAGTGACCCTTACGCACTTTTTTCAAAGACTGTAGCAGTGAAATTTGCGGCTGGCTCATGGACAATGGACAGCATCTCTTTTTTCTATTGAGCTGGTACGCTTTTCCTTTTCGCTTTCAGTCATTGATCGTGAGCTATATGCCAACGTGGCCCTGTTCCATCCTGATAAGAACGCTCCAAGTCGTGCTGACTGGCATCACAGTGGATTTCAAACTGGTGCTTTTTGACGGTCGTTAGTACTTCAAAGACTGGAGGATGACCAGCAGAGAGTTTTCAGCTTTGTGAAGGCTGTTCATGACTCTTTGCCACCCAGCTCAAACGAGCATCTTCTTTCAGAAGATCACGAAGCGGGGCGCTTTCTCCCTTCGCACAACTCAGGTTTGGTATGAACTTGCTAAGGGTAAGTGACAAAACCCAGGAAAGCGCGCGGACATCATCTTTGGTTTTTTGGGGAGGAGATGGCATCTCTTTGAAAGGCTCTCTACCTTTTGCGGGGTTCAAGGCTTTAGTCCTTCAGGGCAGCTATGAGAAGATGACCAACGTTGGCAAGGGTGGTTTGGACTGTCATGATGGCCAGCTTTTCAGGGTTCAGTTTTAGGATTGTAGCTTGTAGCTCTCTCCACCACTTTTTTTAGTATCTGGTCATGGTGTTCAGTGTCACGACCATCTGCAACCAAAATGTCATCCAGTCGTTGCGCATATGCCTGCCCTTGATGCCCTGCGAATACTTCTAGCATTTGGTCCATGATCCTTTGACAACACTTCTGGAGCACAGGAAAAGGCCAATATGGAAGGCGTACGCAGCCAGCGGTACCTTCCAAACCAACTGGGTTGTTAAAAGTATCAGGAATGATGATGCCTCAATCGTCCAACTTTATTTGTAAGAACCCACTATTCGCATCCAATTTGAAGAAAATATTTTGCATCAGGAATGTCCGCTTGATTACTCTTCGATTGCTGTACGCATTGGATAGTGCTCACGTTGAATAGCAGCCATTGAAGTCTTTGAGATCTATACCAATACGAACTTTGTCATTTCCTGATGAGAGAGACAGTCATTGAACTACCTACCCATTGGGTCAGTGGCCTCTTCAACTTTGATCATGTGTCCATCTCTGCTTCCATGTTCGTGGAGCTCTTGATGATCTTTTCGTTTCACGCAGAGCTGCATTGCTGGCGACGTGCAGGAGTGAACAACTTCTTTCGCATCTGGTCGGTTTTCAGCTTGTGATGCTGTATTCCTCCTGGCAGAGTTCCAGGTCGTACGCTCCAGCTCAGGTAAACACATCGCAACTAGACGGTGTCTGACTGTTAGACCCTGCAGGGTCCCTCCACTGTTGACACAACGAGCAAGATAAGACCAAGATTTTCTTTTTCTGCAGGTGGTACCAGAAATCACGTTCTCTTGGATCTATGTTGAGATTTCGAACCCGTTGTTTTGATGACTTTTTTGTTCCATTGTGGGTGATTGGAAGATCTGCCTGCTACCAAATAGGCATGATGTGTGGTTGTGAGTTGGAGTAGGTGTGGTGTTATTATACAAAATCTTATCAGAGGAGAGGATATTATTCTGCAGCTGAGATTATCTTCTGGTAGTCTCGGACTGTGAGGCAGTATTGCACCTTACCTGCTCCCGCGTGTCTATCTTGAATTTGAATGTTTTTTTTCATGAATTGACACAATTTGGTTCCATTTGTCAGCAACTATTTGAAGTCATTAAGCTTAGTGCTGTGGGACCATCAGGACTTGGATTCTGATTCAGAGGTCTGTTGCTACAGTGTGTACATTCCGACGTCTTCTGCACTCTTTCCTCCAGTGGTTGGGTCTCTCTCTGCAATGTGCGCATGGAGTTCCATAGCTGGAAAGCTCCCTTTCGTGTGTGGACTGTTGTTGGATCTCCACCACAATGAAACAAAAGAGTCTTCGGGTGTTTCTCTTTCCCTGTATGTTGTTGGTTTGGTCGTTTCTTTCTGATTGCATCACAGCTGGTTTTGTTTCTTCATTTCTTTCTTCCAGTAACGTAAGGTTCTTGTTTTGTCATGTTGACATATGTTTCTTGCCGCCTTACAGTGTTACATCTACTTTCTGACTCGTCACGAACAATGCGAAGTTGTTTCTGTGATAGCTCGAATTGCGACCCAATTTCTATGGCCTGGGTAAGAGTGAGAGCTTCTCCTTTTTCTAGCACCTCCTCTTGTAGTTTCTCGTCATGCACTCTGTCGATTACAGTAGAGTCTACCATAATGTCATCATTGTCTCCTATAGTCACAGTCCATCATGATCAGTTTTAGAGATCTTTTACAAAGTTGTCAAAGGACTCACTCTTGGTCCTGTTTTCTTTGTTTTAGTTTGGTGTCTTGCCACACGTTTGTTCTTTCTTGGACGAACGTAAGTTTGCAAACTTTGGTGAGAAACTGCTTCCAGGCTTTTCTTTTTCATTATCAGTCCCCACTGTAGAGTGCGGTAGATTTGCCTACCTTGAGCGCCGATCCAAGTTCCCGATCCATCCAGCTTTTTTGCTTGTCAGTTAGCGTCGCAATGGACCATCAAACAACGAATCCAACGTGATCTTTGAAGCGACATGAATTCCTGGAAGAGATCTGTTTGCGTCCCAATCGATAGAGGGGTGGTTCAAAGTTCACATCGGCCATAATTCCTCCTTCAGCTTTTATCAGGCCGTGGTGCGCGAGTTCAAGTTTTGCTGACACCATTTAATTCTGGATCGTACCGGACACACGCGTTGGGTTTTCATGGAGTTGTTAGCATAGCGAGTAGCGTAGAAAGTTTTCAAAGCGACAGTGCCCGCACTGCGTGTTGCACTAACTACAGTTTCGTATGTTACAATGACAAGAAAGAAAGCACCGCACCCCCCAACCCCTAAGCCCTCTCTTTCACCTCTGCCTTCCCCAGGCAACCCCCCCCCCGGACCCCCACCACCACCAAACACCACAGAACAGACGACTTACAACCTCCAACACCCCACCCAACAGAACCACCACCCCCAAAGCACCCCCAAGGCGAAACCACAACAACAACCAAACCACCCCCTCACCACAAAGCAAGACCACAACAAACACCCACCCAACCCAAAGACCGCCACCCCCCCATTTCCACCCCACCCCCAGCACAACCCCCACCCCCCCCCCCCAACCCCCCCCAAAAACCACCACAGGCCCACCCCCACACCCACCCAACACCCCCAACCCCAGACCCACCCCACCACGAACAAAAAAAACGAAGCAGGGTTTTTTTATTTTTTAAAATGATTGAGAATCAATTAACTCATTTTAAGATGGTTGTTGGGTAACGAGAACTAAATGATGTATGCGGTCAGAAAATACACAACACACACAACACACACCACACCACACACACACACACGCCGCGCGCGCCGCGCGCCCGCGCGCGCACGCAACGGCAACGCCGCCACGCACGCACGCACGCACCAACGCAACGCACGCACGCAACACACAGAAGGAGTGGGGAGAGAGACAGATAGGCCGGCGGCTGGCAGGCAGGCAGGCAGATCAAACAGACAGACAGAACAAACAACACGGACAGATCAGGGGATTATCATGCAAGCATACGTACAATTTACTAAAGACTTGCCTGCAGAAAAAAGAAAGATTGAATACGGCATAACTTTTTTTTTTCACTACAAACACCCTTTTTGAACAGGACAGGAATATCTTACAAGCAGAACACGCGACGCAAAACACACAATTACCACCACGCACCAGCTCTCATGCCAAACGAGAAAAAATCTCATCAAAGCTGCGAGCTATAAGCCAGCTCGAAAAGTGAATTATCTTGTTATTTTTGTTTTGCCACTCTGAGCATAGCTGTCGGATAATGTTGTTAGACATTAAACGCGGTATTTGATGTCTCAACACGTCCCCGAATTAAGGGGAGAGCACACAGTCGTAAAATGCTGACGATGAAGGGAGCTTATGGTTTGTTGTGGCGGCCTTCCGTGGGATAACTAACAGAACGCTTCTTCAACAGCCCGCTGTGTGTCCATGTTCATCGCTGAAACTGGAATATAGTAATTGTCAGGTTTCTAGGATGTCGTCTTCTGTCTGGAATTGGTAGGCGAATTTTGTTAAAAGAGTGTGTTGGTGCCATGGTTTCGAAGTGCGTGTTAATTTAAAGCCTCGTAATGTCTCTTCTCTCTACCATCTCTCTCCTCCTCTCTCTCTAGCTCATCTCCTACTTCTACTCTCCTCTCTCTCTTCTCTCCTCATACTTTCTCTCTCTCTCTTTCGACGCTCTCTTTCTTCGCTCTCTCTCTCGCTCTCTCTCCCCCTCTCCCCTCTCTCTATCCTCTCTTTCTTTC
>JADBJO010004342.1:197346-202457 GCA_016801955.1 Conus betulinus | reverse complement strand
AGACAGACAAAGTTCTTAAAAACAAAAAGAAGAACAAACTGTTGCGTAAAATGACATAAATGAAGAAGAACATAGATTCAAGAAATCGGTCAATGAATGCATGAATGAATATGGCGTAGAAAGCCTACTATCCAAGAAAAGGGAACCGAATGCGGAATAGTAGGAAGACTAGGGAACGGGGGAGAGGAGGGGGTGCGGCACGGCAACAGAAGAGAGAGAGAGAGGAGAGGAGAGAGAGAGAGAGAAGAGAGGAGAGAGATGAGAGAGAGAGAGAGAGCTGGAGGTGGGGGGAGGGGGGGGGGGGGGGTAGTAGGGAAAAAGGGGTATTGTACACCGCGAGTTCTGTGCAGACAAAGAGGTGTGAAGTGGGGAAGGGGGAGGAGGGGAGGGGCCGGGTGTGGGGTTACCTGCCCCGCTCGCTGTCCGTGTCTCCCCGGGTGGAAAAGGAAGGCGTGGCATTGGGCTTGGCTGGGGCCTGTCCCCTGTGTGTGTGTGTTAAGTGTGTGTGTGTGTGTGTGTGTGTGTGTTGTGTGTGTGTGTGTGTGGCGTGTGTGTGGTGTGTGTGTGTGTGTGCGTGCGTGTGTGTGTGTGTGTGTTGTGTGTGTGTGTGTGTGTGTGTGTGTGTGTGTGTGGTGTGTGCGCGCTGGGCTCTGTGAGAGCCAAAGGTGATCTGTGGGGAAGAACAGGTCTTGTAGTATGCGTTACGGGGTTCACTATCTCGCTTCACTGCTCTCCCTCCACCCCTACCCCCCCCCCCTCCACCTTTCTCTCTTATCTGTGTGTGTGTGTGTGTGTGTTTGTGTGTAAGTATGTGTGTGTGTGTGTGTGTGTGTGTGTGTGTGTGGTGTGTGTGTGTGTGTGTGTGTTTGAAAGACCACGGATCAGTTACAAATGCGAGAAGCAAATCCGAAGTAGCCTGCTGTTTATTTTGCTTTCCAGATTTTCGATCTCTCTTTGCGTGTGCGTGACTCTGTCTCCCTCTGCTCTGTCTCAATCTTTCTCTGTCTGTCTGTCTGTCTGTCTGTTTGTCTGTCGGTTTGTCTATCTGTCTGTCTGTCTATTTCCCCCCCCCCCCAATCTCTCCTCTCACTCCTGTGTGTTGTGTGTGTGTGTGTGTGTGTGTGTGTGTGTGTGTGTGTGTGTGTGTGTGTAGTGTGTACGCGCGCGCGAGCGCGAGCCGTTTGTGTGTGTGTGGTTAGGTAGGGGTGGGTGGGAGAGTTTTTGTATTCAATCAGCAATGGGAGAGAGAGAAGAGAGAGAGAGAGAGAGAGAGGAGAGAGAGAGAGGAAGAGGAGAGAGAGGACTGGAGAGAGGAGAGGAGAGAGAGGAGGGAGGAGAGAAGAGGAGAGAAAATACAGAACAGAGAGAGATCCAAACCAAAACAGAAGAAAAAAATGAAAAAAAAAAACACAGAATTTAAAAAAAAGAAAAAAAAAAAAAAACAAACCTCCGAAGCAACACAGCACGTAATTACCACTCCCTCCTCCTCAGCCTACCCTTCCCTCTCCCCTAACACACACACCCCCCCGCATCCCCCCCCCCCCCCCCCCCCCCCCCCCCCCCCCCCACACACACACACACAGACACAGACACACAGACAAACATCATCATCTCATCTCCGGCAACTGCAGAGGGCGGGCCGTCGAGAAAGGAGGGGCGTGAAGGGGGGAAAGGGGGTGGGAGGTGGAGGGGCTATGTGGGCACTACATTGTGTGGTGGTGGTTGTGTCGATAAGTGTAGTGGAACAGCAGTTGGACGCTCTGTGTGTGTGTGTGTCTGTGTGTGGTGTGTGTGTGTGTGTGTGTGTGTGTCTGCCTTGCTGCCACTCCCTTCAAACCTCTCCCACTGCGCTCGGTGCCGGTCGGTTCACCCAGTTCAACCCCCGCCACACCCCCCCCACCCCCCCCCCCCCACACACACACCACACACTCCTCCCACAGTGGCTCCTGCTGCCGACCTTTGGGAGAGGATGCTGGGAGTGGGAGAAGAGAGATGGAGGGGGTTGAGGAGGTGGGGGTGGGGAGGGAGGACTGGGTTTGATGAGAGCCAGCCGGGGAGTGGTGGTGGTGGTGATGGTGGTGGTGGTGGTGGTTGGAGTGCCCGTGAAGAGGGGGTGGGGGGGGGGGGGGTGGGTGGGAAGGGAGTGTGAGGGTGGGGTGGGGGAGCGGGAGAGATGGGATTTCCCCCGTGACGAAGTCGGTCGGTTCTTCTTAGTAGCACACAACATTTTTGGTGGAACGAAAACAGTTCACACACACACACAGAGAGAGAGAGAGAGTGAGAGTTAGGAAAAGTCCGGTTGTTTGTTCCCGTGTCTACCAGGGCTTGTGCACAGCTGGCCGCCCGTTCTGTGGTCAGCCCGTTTGTTTGCTGAGGCCCCAGGTGAGGGGGGAGGGGGGTAGGAAGGACGTGCAAGTGTCCAGTTCAAGTGTGTTTGTGCCGCCGTGTTGTGAATGCTGCGTGTGCTGGGAAACTTACTTCGTCACCTCATCGACGTCGAGCGCCTTTTCTTCGGGAGCTGGATTTACTCATTGGACATGCTGTGAGTAAGAACGTTAGCTTGTGAGAAGAAGGTGGTGTTGTTGATGATGATGATGATGATGATGATGATGATGATAATGAGATGATGATGCCTGATGTTGATGATGATGATGATATATAGAAAGTAAATGAGACCCCAGGGTGGCCTCTGTGTGTGTGTGTGAGTGGAGTGAGAGTGTGTGTGTTGTGTGTGTGTGTGTGTGTGTGTGTTGTGTGTGTGTTTGTGTGTTTATGTGTGTGTGTTCGCTCACACAACACGCGGCGCACTGAAAAAACACACACACACACACACACACACACACACACACACGTACAGTGTTTTGGTTTTACACACCCATGCACACAGACACACACACACACACACACTGTGACAGAGGAGAGAAAGACAGATCACACACAAATCACACCACACACACACAACACACACACACACACACACACAACACACACACACTCCACACTGACACTAAAAAGAAGAGATCACACACACACACACACACACACACACACACACACACACAACACACACTGAAACAGAGAGAGAGAGGAGAGAGAGGAGAGAGAGGAGAGAGAGAGAGAGAGAGAGCGTTTACGCAATCTAGCCCACAGACCTGAAAAACAACAACATTAGCCCACTGTCAGTGCCATGCTCTCCCTCTGCTAGCCAAGCAGTTTTTTTTGTTTTGTTTTGTTTCGTTTCAATTGAAACTGGCGTGGGGAGGATAGAGAGCACCGTTGACATCGATCCACAAGACAAAGGTGTGTCTTTGACATCATGACCTGCTTCTGTGACGACTTTCAGTGCCACACCTCCCTCCCACCCCTCCCTCTAAACCTACAGCCCCCCCCCCCCCTCCTCCCTCTCCTCAGTCGTCAGCAGTGTGGGGCAAAGTGGCTGTGACTTCCAATAACACTGTTAGCAGCTCAACGGCACACACCACCACACCACCACCTCTGGCGTAGGCAGCAAGCAAAGTCGACAGGTGGGAGGTTGTAGGGTAGGGGGTGGGGGAAGGGGGGGGGTGGGGGGAAGAGAGGAGGGGTTGTTGTGACGTCAGCAGAGGCGCTGTCTGCCGCGAGCTGGCTTGGCGAGGAAGTGAAGCGGTGGTGGGGACGGACAGAAAAAAGAAAGGGAAAAAAAAAAAAAAAGGAAAGAAACGCAGGGGGTGGATCCACGTTACGCCACTTGAATGAGCTGGGTGCTGTGTGGGCGACAGAGTGAAACACAACCACCACTGCCTCCACCCCCACCACCACCCCGCACACACACAACACCACACAGCGCGGAGCTGTGCACTCACTCCTCTTCATACAAGTCAGAGCGGTGGGTCCGCTGTGGCTCACTTTGGACCGAGCGTGGCCTGAACTCACAACACACACACCACGCGTCTCTCTCTGTCTGTCTCTCTGCCAAGTTGATTCCTCTCTCCCACTTGTGGTCACGGTTTTTCCCGACTGGACCAGGCTGTTGTTGGATTCGGGGCTGGGAGTTCGTTTCTGCGTTCAGTACAGTACAGAGACAGTGACACACAAGGTTTGCTTCGGTCTGCCCCCGTCCGCGGACCACCACCGTGTGAAGAGCGGGAATTCGTTCACCCAAGTACGTCGTGCTCGAGGACATCAACATTGATGTTGACCTCCGCTGACCCCCTGGGTCAGAGGCCAGAAGCATTCGTCGTCCGTCCCAGGGACTGGATTGTTGATTGTGCATTGTTCGAAGCGAACGTACCGACTCACCCCTCGCTGAACTGGGAGGGGACTGACGGAGTGAGTGTTTGTGCTGAGAGATTCTCTTCTTCGAGTACCTGGTCAGCTGGGTTTTTGCGTGTGTTGTTGAAAAGGAGTGTTGGTGGTGGCAAAGAGTGTTGAAGTTTGTGAAGGAGTGTTGTTGTTGTTGTTGTTGTTGTTGTGTCGATTCGCGGACTGTCTTGTCCCGGCTGTGTCGGCCATGCTTTTCGTTTGGCGCCGGGGAGGCCCTCCGTTCCTGTGTGAGGTGGCGCCGCCAGCAGCAACACGTCATCTTTACACTGGTATGTGTGCCCTGCCCTCTCGCTCACCCTACCCTCCAACCTGTGTGGCCGCTGGCCCGTCCTGTGTGTGCCCTGCCCTCCTCCCCTCCCCCTAACCCTCCCCCTCCTCCCCCCCCCCCCCCGCCCCGCCGCCACCCCGCCGCCCCGCCCTCCACCCGGTGTCTCTGGGTAAGTGGACAGGTTTTTTTTTTTGTTTTTTTTTTTTTTTTTTTGGGGGGGGTGGGGGGGGGGGTGGGGGGGGGGTGGGGGGGTGAGGGGTAGCGGATTTTCCGTTGTTGGCTTGTAGTGCTGGTTTTGGGGGTTTTTTTTTTTGGGGGGGGGCGGGGGGGGGGGATGGGGGGGGGCCTGTTTGGGGGGGGGTGGGGGTGGCATGGCCCAGATTTCGTTGTTGCTGGTTTGTTTTTTGTTTTTTTGTTTTCTTTTTTATCTTCAGAAGGCCTGTGTGCCAATTTTGCCCAAGTCTGAGTCTGCTTTTTGGTTTCTTTTCCTAATAACCAAGCCAAGTCTATTGTATTGACAGAGTGGTAGTCCCAAGTTCTC
>JADBJO010004342.1:184846-187346 GCA_016801955.1 Conus betulinus | reverse complement strand
TTAGTAGCTTGACCCCGTTTTTTTTTTTTTTTTTTTTTTTCCGTTTCTTTTTTCCCGAGTCCATCTATGGCCACCTCGAAGGCATAGAAAGTTCAGGGCGGAAACGGACTGAAATGAAAGTATATATCAACGAGTTGTACGGATATGCTCCCCTCTCCCTCCCTCCCCAACTGCCCTTTCCCCCCCCCCCCCCCCCAACCCCGCCCCCTGTTGCTTGCTGTGAGCACTCTTCTTCTTCGTCTTCTTCTTCTTCTTCTTCTTCTTCTTTCTCTCTCTCTCTCTCTCTCTCTCTCTCTCTCTCTCTCTCTCTCTCTCTGGGGGCTGTAGGGGATCACACACTGTGGCCGGCGTGCACATTGACAAAGCTGGTCTCTGTTGTTCAATACTGCACCACCACACTTCATTGTGTTGAAGACGAATGGGTCGGGGGGGGGGGGGGGGGGGGGGGGGGGGAGGGGGGGGAGGGGGGGAGGGGGGGTAGTGTACAGTGTGTGTGTGTGTGTGTGTGTGTGTGTGTAGCGTGTGTAGTGTGTAGTGTGTGTGTGTGTGTGTGGTGTGTGTGTGTGTAAACTACCTATACACAGTGAAAAATCCGGCAGCACATAACAGGCTCAGATCGACAAGAGTGAGAGAGAGAAGTGCTGGCAGAAGGAGTAGCATATGTGTGTACGCGGGCGGGAGGGTGGGGGGTGCGGGGGGTGGTGGTGGTGGTGGTGGACCTTTTCTTCCCACCCCACCCTCACAACCCCCCCCCCCCCCCCCTCCACCTACCCTAGGCGAAAGCGCTGGCTGAGTCCAAAGGACGGTAGTAGGTGTGGTTGAAAGGGTCCCTTCACCTTTCAGCCGGCGTGGGGGAATGAAAGCCCCCCCAGTTACACTCAACAGTGGGCCTCTGCTGTTCCTCCCACCTACCCCCCCCCTTCCACCCCCCCCCTTCCTCCATCCGCCCTCCCCCGCCCGCTCCTTCCCCAGTTGTACAATGATCACCCTTGTGACGTGTAGGTTTGTGTATAGGGAGGGGTGGAGGGGAGAGGAACGGAAGGGTGGGGGAAGATCTGTTTATTAGCAGGAAGAAGTTGGCCAGTGTGAGTGTGAAGGAGAGAGAGAGAGAGAGAGAGGGGGGGGGGGTGAGGAGGAGGGTAGAGTTTATTTGAAGGGGGTGGGATGAGGGGAGGAGTGGGTGGGGGAGGGGGGGGGGGGAGTTCGGTTTGTTTGCTGTCAGTTTTTACGTCGACTCTCACGTCAGGTGATATGGCCGACAGGAAAGGAAGGAGGAGGGGGGGGGGGGGGGGAGACTTTGGAGTGGAAATGGAGTGGGGGGGGGGGGGGGGGGGGGAGGGGGCTATCCAACCGACACCGGCACAAGCACACCACCCTCAACAGTGGAGATGCCTCTTCTACATTGAGCTGAGGGCCTTGCAGGCGGGATGGACCTGGCAGTGTCGACCAGCTGTGTGAGGTCACCCGTGAAGGAGGCACCGCTCTGAGGGCCGCGCCTCGCGTGCTGAGTGCTCCCAGACTGGGCTGGAACCGTTTTTCTCTGGCTGGAACTGCCCCGTGTGGACCTGCTGAGGTCGCCCGTGAAGCTGGCACCACGCTGAAGGTCACGTGGCACATGCTGGACGCCTGTCGGACGGAGCTGGAACTGTGTGTGTGGAACTCGGGTCTTCTCCTGCGCTGGGGAGCTGGGTTTGCTCTCAGCCCCCTCCCGGTCTCACGCTGACAGCGTTTAGGTCGGCCTCCCCCTTGGTTCACTGCTCCTTACGTCTGTCTTGGTTTTTAAAGTCAGATTGGGTGTGAGTTGAAGAGAGAGAAGAGAGTGAGTTGAGAGAGAGAGAGAGAGAGAGAGAGAGAGAGAGAGAGAGAGAGAGGAGAGAGAGGAGAGAGAGAGAGAGAGAGAGACGAGAGACAGGACACACACACCACACACACACACACACACAGGAGAGAGAGAGAGGAGAGAGAGAGAGGAGAGAGAGGAGAGGAGAGAGAGAGAGAGAGAGAGAGAGGTGCTGAATCAGCGGAATAGTGGGAGACCACATCATTTATCGATTTGCGGTTCGCCTCGCTTGGCCACTTCGAACTCGAGGCAAAGGGAAGCAACCACCACAACTCCTACCACCAGAAACAAACCTGTTGGGCTTCACTCAAGCGGAACGCCGTGCCCTTGGACCAAAGGCTGCTTGGATCAGGAGCGCCACATGCTGGTGGAGGGGGGGTGGGTGGGGGAGTGTTTCCTTGCTTCGTCATGGGGAGGAGGAATGGGGGGGGGGGGTGGAGTTAGTGAGTGCTGACGGGGGGGGGGGGGGGGGGGGGGGGGGGGGGGGGAGACTGAGGTGCATGAGTGCTCATGCGTGGTTCGCGAGAGGAACCTGAAGATGAGGAGGGGCAGCAGAAGGGGTGGGGCGGTGTGAAAAGGAAGAGTGGTGTGTGTGTGTGTGTGGGGGGGGGTAGGGGGGGGGGGGGGGGGGGGGAGCGTGGCGCGCGGCGTGTGTGTGTG
>JADBJO010004342.1:172346-177346 GCA_016801955.1 Conus betulinus | reverse complement strand
CACCCCCCACCCCACCCCACCCTCACCCACCACCCCACACACCATCCCACCCCACCTCAAGTCAGTCGGCCGTGAAGGGCAAGTCGCTGACGACACGGTCCTTTGAAACAGGTGGCGATGTCCGTGGCCTTTGACCTGGCCGTCACCCCTTTTCCCAGGTGGGCGTTATCCCCTCGGCTGAAGCTCTGATCGCGGGAGGCGGGTCACGTGGGCTGTGTTCGCTCCGCCAAACTGCGGGGGCCACGCCCTCGTTGACCCCTGTCAACAGGCCAACACTGACCTGGCGTGTCCCTCCCCCCCCCTCCCCCCCCCCCCCCCCCCCCCCCACTCCCTAGCCCTGTGTGCCCTGTGGCAGTGTGAGGTGTGGTGGCCACTCTCCACAGTTAGCTCGCTGCACTAAAACACTGTAGAATCCACCTCCGCGTTTTGAGGCCTGCCCCCGGCCCTGAGGTTGAGCGAGCATAGAACGTTCAACTGATGATTGAAAAAAAAAAAAGCCTCTATCTCCCTTGATCGCGGGGAGGGGGGGGGGGGGGGGGGGGGGAGAGAGGGGGGGCTTTCGCCGATGTCATCACAGTCATCAAATACATGACCTTCCCCTTAGTTGACGTCACATTGCAGGCCTTTGCACTCACTCACCCGTGGCCTATCTTTGCGCCAGCTTCCCCACCCCCCTTAAATAATCCCGTTCCTGTGATCTGTCTACTTGGAACCACCTGGGCCGCCTTGATGGCCGTAACTATGAAAGAAAAATGAGAATCAACTTTCAGGCACAGTAAGCATTCTTTAAAACAATCTGGTTGCGCCAGTCTATAAATAGATACTAGGCTCCTTATGATGCATGGCCTTGTCGCATAAATTGTTGGTGTGCAGCCTGTGAGCAGGAGGGAGGGGGGGGGGGGGGGGGGGGGGGGGGGGGGGAGAGGAGGCCAGCGGGCACGTAGCGTTTGGCGGACGTTCCCAGTTCCTTTTATCGATGGGAGGGGGGGGGGGGGGGGGGGGGGGGTATGTGAAGGAAAAAGAGTCTCTCTCTCTCTCTCCTCTCTCCTCTCTCTCTCTCTCTCTCTCTCTCTCTCTTAACCAGGCGACACAGGTCACGAGTTCGGCATCTGTCATTATTTCATTTCCTTGAAGGGTGTTTGATATAGATCATCCATCGTAGAGTTGTGTGACAGGGGTGTTGTCATGACACTGTAGGAACAGCGACACAGAACAGTGACACGGGGTGTAGTGACGTAAAAGACGACCAACCAACAGTGACTGCAGGAGTGTAGCAGGTACGGCCTGACTGTGAGCTGACGGTGTGGAGGGGAGGTACCTCTGTGTGTGTGTGTGCGTGTGTAATGTGTGTGATCGTACCCCTGTGTGTACCTGTGTTTATACCTGGTGTGTGTGGCACTGAGTGTGATGTCGGCATGTGTTGTGTGAGTGAATGGCGTCTGTGGTGTGTGGATGTGTACCTGTGTGTGGTGTGTGTGATGTGTGGCTGTGTGTTGTGTGACTTTGGTCGTGTAGAGGCCTGTGCAGTCAGCGTGGCTGTCGAGTACAGGCCCCTGTGACGTTGTGTGGACGGACTGATGTGTCCGTGTGACTGCCCCCTCGACGTTACCCACCACTTCAGTGTCACCATCAGGCCCAGTGACGTGCCGCTGCCACCAGCGTGACACCCGCTACGCCCCCGCGCCTGGGACCTAGCAATTCAGCTGTCCCCCCGAACAATGCAGGCGGCTCTTCTCCTCCATTCCCCCTCTCCCCACCCGTTCACATCTCCACTCTCACGAAATACTTCTCCACTATTTGCTGCTGACATCCCTCTCGGGCCGCATTCCCCCCCCAGAGTTGCAACACGGCCCTGACCCATCTAGTCGCCCACTCAAGCCTCTCTCGGGCGGCATTTCGGGGGGGAGGGGGGGGAGCGGTGGGGCGTACTACAGGGGTGGCTCGGTGGGGGGGTGTGGGCGGGTTGGGGTGGTGGTGGGGGGGGGGGCGGGGGGGTGGGGGGTGGGCGGGGGGGGGCCCCATTGGGGTCACGGGGGGGGGGGGGGAGCCTGTCGGGTGGTGGGGTTCCCCCTTTTAGGGGGGGGGGACCCGGGGGGGGGATGCACGGGGGGGAGGGGGGCCTGCCGGCCCCACGGGGGTACTGGGGAGTTACCCACCCGGGAGCCGAGCAGGCCCTCCCCGCGGGTCCCCGCGGGGGGGGGGTCACGACAGGACCTCCCTGCCACCAGACAAGTCGTTTCGCTTCCCCGAGCATTCCCCCTCCACCCAACATCCAACACCCCACCTCCTAAAAAACTTCTCCACCGGTTGGCCTGGTGACGGGGGGACTCCGGAGCCGAGGCAGCGGGAGTGACGAACAGGCTAGCCTGGGGAGATGGCGGGACAGGAGGGGGGGGGAGGGGAGCAGGGGGGGGGGAGTGGGTGGGGGGAGGAGGGGGAGGGGAGGGGGGCTATGGGGATGGGGGAGAGAGGAGGGGAGGAGGGTCTGGAGGGGCTGATGGAGACTGAGAGGAGCAGTTGGCAGTGTGAAGCGACGATGACTGCTTCCCTGCATAGGACCAGGACCCTCCCAGTTGAAACCCCCGACTCACCACAACACCCCTCCACTCCCCCCAACTGATCCGACTCACCGTACACTTTGCAATCTTTGCACGCTGATGTACGGTTTGCCCCCACGTCCCCCCTGTGCGGTGTGTATGGATGATTTACACAAACTGGGTTGCGCTTGTCGTCTCCTTGCCTGCTGTGATCTGATCGTGGGTTATAGTGCCGTCAACAGCCTTTCGTGTGTGCTGCCTTCCTCTTCTTCTGCCTGTGTGTGGAAGTAAGAAAGACAAAAAAAAAAGTAAAAGTAACCGTCTGTGTGGAAGTCAGAGACTTTAGATATATAAAAAAAAAAAAAGACAATCAGATATATAGACGTAAGGATGATTGCCCTGCCAATCCAAGGAACCTTTAGGCAACCTGGTGATTTGGTCCAAGATGGTAAGAATTTAAGGAGCACAGTGTGTTTGGGGAAGAGGAAAAAGGGTGTGGGTGAGGAGAAGACCTGGAAAGAGTTTGATGTTCTGTCGGCTGCTCCCACTGTACGCCCCAGTGTGGCGAAGTCAGTGTGGACCGGTGTGCCCTACACTGCCACAGTGTCCTGGGCCAAGGGGACCTTCTGATGGAATGGAATGCGTTTGTACCCCCAAACCCTGAGCCATGGAATGCCAGATGAGGTGGATGCAAAGGGAGGGGAAGGGGGTGGGGGTGGGGGGGGGGGGCTGGTCTTTTTTACTCCACCTGGCTGACCCATGGTCAAGGCCTCTTCGTTTTGAAGCTGACCACTGTGTCAGCAGTTTGTTGTTGTCGGTTGTTATTCTTTCTCACGTCGGATACCCATCCTGCGCTGAATTTGAGAAGATCAGTGATTGCTCGTTCTTCGTTTTTCATCGTCCCGAATGTTGTTTACCTTGCCTGAAGAAGACCTGAGCACTCGAAATGCGTCATGTTTTGTCTAGTCTTTTGTTTGTCCATGCTGACCGGCAGAGATGCCTCAAATTCATTTTGAAATGGGTTTCAGTTTGCACCAGCTGTCGCCCCTACTTTGAAAGTTGTTCACTGTGATGAATGTTAGTGTTGTTGTCATTCTTTCTCGTGTCATCATCATCAGCAGCAGCAGCAGCAGCAACAACAGCAGCATGATCATTGGGTGTTGTTGTGGGTGTGTGCAGGTTGTGCAGACAGAGCCGGTGGACTTGTCAACCAGCAGGCGGCCCTTGAACGACAGCACCACCATGGAGGTCCACCAGGGGCTGGACCTGAGAGTGGGCAAAAAAAGGTCAGTCAGTCACTGGTGCGTGCCCTCACCACCACCCCCTCCTCCCCCCCAATACACACACACATCTGTTCCCCATCTGTTCCCCACCCCTCCTTCCCAAGACCACCCCCCCCCCCCCCACACCCCATCACATCTCTGTCACTGGATTGGAGTTATTGGCCTTCCTGGCTTTTTTTCTTTCACTCTTCTCATGGGTTTTCTCCCCTGTCAGGAGCTGATCACTCTTCTCATGGGTTTTCTCCCCCTGTCAGGAGCTGATCACTCTTCTCATGGGGGTTTTCTCCCCTGTCAGGAGCTGATGTCGATTTATGTTTTATTACACATGTTTTTAGTGCTGATGTTCATGTTAAGTAGGCAGTGCACACACACACACACACACACACACACACACACACACACACACACACACACACACACACACACACACGCATGCATGCACGCACGGCAACGCGCGCACACTCACATACACACATACACGCATTCACATGCACACACACACACACGCACACACACACACACACACACACACACACACACACACACACACACACACACACACACACACACACACACACACACACACACGTAGACAGGCCAGCATGCACAGACACTCACAATCCATTTCTGTCTGTCTTGAACTCGGTCTGTCTGTCAGTCTGCCTCTCCCTCTTACACACAAACAACACGCATATGCGCACGCATGCGCACACACACACACACACACACACACACACACACACACACACACACACACACACATGTGCCATGTGTGCATGCGCTTGCAAGCATGGGCATGCACACACACACACACACACACACACATGCGCGCACACACACCACACAGACACACACACACACACACACACACACACACACACACACACACACACACACACACACACACACACACATGCACACACACACACACACACATGCACATACAAAGAATGCACAACACACAGGCACATATGGAGACATACACAGATTCTCTCTTCAAGACGTAAATATGTGGACATGTGAACACAAAAATATGTGTATGAATTTCTCTCTCTGTCTCTCTGTCTCTCACTCACTCTCTCTCTCTCTCTCTCTCTCTCTCTCTCTCTCTCTCTCTCTCTCTCTCTCCTCTCTCTCTCTCTCTCTCTGCTTGTGTGCGTGATTGCTGATTGAATACCCC
>JADBJO010004342.1:157346-167346 GCA_016801955.1 Conus betulinus | reverse complement strand
AGATTAAAGTAGGAAAAGTCACAGCCACTGAGTACAGAGTAAAGTAGGAAAAGTCACATCTACTGAGTACAGATTAAAGTAGGAAAAGTCACATCCACTGAGTACAGATTAAAGTAGGAAAAGTCACATCCACTGAGTACAGATTAAAGTAGGAAAAGTCACATCTATTGAGTACAGATTAAAGTAGGAAAAGTCACTGCTGCAGATTAAAGTAGATTAAGAAGCAGGAAATTAAAGTCACTGTTACTGCTGCTGAGTATAGATTAAGAAGTAGGAAAAGTCACAGTTACTGAGTATAGATTAAGAAGTAGGAAAAGTCACAGCTACTGAGTATATATTTAAAAGTAGGAAAAGTCACAGCTACTGAGTATAGATTAAAGTAGGAAAAGTCACAGCTACTGAGCATAGATTAAAGTAGGAAAAGTCACAGCTACTGAGCATAGATTAAAGTAGGAAAAGTCACAGCAACTGAGCATAGATTAAAGTGGAAAATGTCCACAGCTACTGAGCATAGATTCTGATTCATCTTTGGCACTACATGTCATGTGCATGAGATTGCTACAGTGGGGGAAAAGAACACTGATACATCCAGGGCCTACTAACTGTCTTATTTACGTGTGTTATGGATGAACACATGCACGATGATTAAAGAAAAACAACAACAATGGAAAAGTCTGATCACAAGGAATGTTGTAAGTAATGATTGCCAGATTCAGGTCAGGTACAGCCGCTGATCAGCTGGGGGGGGGGGGGGGGGGGGGGTCCTGTTTTATGATGTGAACAGCAGCCATAAGCAGGGAGCAGGTTGTAGGGGGGTGTTTCGACCAAGCTTTCAGCGACAGGAGCGTATTGACATCCTGCTGCGGTGACATGTCATCCGCCTCCTGTTCCTACAGGAATTTCAGGGAAACCAATCTGATGCAGGGAAACCAATTTGATGCTGCTTTCAGCAACAGGAATTGCAGGGAAACCAATCTGATGCTGCTTTCAGCAACAGGGATTTCAGGGAAACCAGTCTGATGCTGCTTTCAGCAACAGGAATTTCAGGGAGACCAATCTGATGCTGCTTTCAGGAGAGAAGCCGTACATCTGTACCTGGGATGGGTGCACCTGGCGCTTTGCACGCTCTGACGAACTGACCCGACATTTCCGCAAGCACACGGGGGACAAGCCGTTCAAGTGCACTGTGTGTGACCGCGCCTTCAGTCGATCAGATCATCTCTCTCTTCACATGAAGCGGCACTGAGAGGTAAGGGGCACAACTCCACTCGAGAGAGAAAGGGAAAGGGAGAAAGAAAGAAAAGAAAGAGAGAGAGAAGAGAGAGAGAGAGAGAGAATAGGGGGAGAGATGTGGGGGGGGGGGGGGGGGGGGGGGGGGGGGGTAATTGAAGAAGAAGAGAAAAAGAAAGACATATCAGTGCAAAATGAGATATACAAAGAAAAAGATTTATAGATCATACAAAGAAAAAGATTTATTGATCATATAAAGAAAAAGATTCATTGATCATGTAAGTGCTGTAAGGCTGACAGTGTTGTCTTCACAGTGAAGTGTTGTAAAGCTGACTGTTGTGTTCACAGTGAAGTGTTGTAAAGCTGTTGTGTTCACAGTGAAGTGTTGTAAAGCTGACTGTTGTGTTCACAGTGAAGTGTTGTAAAGCTGTTGTCTTCACAGTGAAGTGTTGTAAAGCTGTTGTGTTCACAGTGAAGTGTTGTAAAGCTGACTGTTGTGTTCACAGTGAAGTGTTGTAAAGCTGTTGTGTTCACAGTGAAGTGTTGTACAGCTGTTGTGTTCACAGTGAAGTATTGTAAAGCTGTTGTGTTCACAGTGAAGTGTTGTACAGCTGTTGTGTTCACAGTGAAGTGTTGGACAGCTGTTGTGTTCACAGTGAAGTGTTGTACAGCTGTTGTGTTTCACAGTGAAGTGTTGGACAGCTGTTGTGTTCACAGTGAAGTGTTGGACAGCTGTTGTGTTCACAGTGAAGTGTTGGACAGCTGTTGTGTTCACAGTGAAGTGTGTACAGCTGTTGTGTTCACAGTGAAAGTGTTGTACAGCTGTTGTGTTCACAGTGAAGTGTTGTACAGCTGTTGTGTTCACAGTGAAGTGTTGTATAGCTGTTGTGTTTCACAGTGAAGAGCCATTATGCTGACGGCGTGCCATGTGCTGTGTGTTGCAGCAGCGGGAGGCCCGTGCCTGCGCCGCCTGTTGTTGCTCCTGTTTGTCCCCTACTGCATGCTGCACCCTTCCACAGGTTGTTGTGTCTGCATGCCTTCTGCCCGGCGTCGGCCAGCCGTGCCGCCCCCACACCACACCCCCGCGGTGCCAGCTTCCCCGCCGTCACGCCACAGGCACCGTGGAGCCAACTGTCCTGCAGTCACAGGACACCCCCGGACACGTTGTGATTGGTCGGCTGACCCCGCGTCACGCACTGAGGACTGCATGACGGCAGCTGATCAGGGGACGGCCCCCAGCTCGTTGTGTACACTTGGCTGGTCGGTTGGTTGGTTGGTTGCTGGGTTTGTCGGATCACTTGCCTGTGATCCCTGTTTTTTTCTTCAACGGTTACCTGGAGTGACTACCACTTCTTTCTTGCCCCCTGTCACCCTAGGGGTGTTGATTCTGATCAACATGTACAAAGAGAGAGAGAGAGAGAGAGAGTGTGTGTGTGTGTGTGTGTGTGTGTGTGTGTGTGAGAGTGTCCATGTGTCCATGCATGTACGCATGTCTGTTACTTCCCTCCTTCCTTGGGCACTACTGAATTACCTTTGTAAAAATGTTACACAAAGAAAGAAAAGTTCACTGTGTTTAGCTCACCGACTGTGTTAGGTTTAGCGGGAAGCCTGAGTGTGGCAGGATTGGCAGCGAGGCCAGACGTGTCCTGATGACCAGCTTTTCCTGGCGGCCTTCTGGTCCTGGAACAGAGCCTTACATAACTATACCTCTGTTGCCTCTGTGGGTGTGTGTGTGTGTGTGTGTGTGTGTGTGTGTGGGTGGTGTAGGTGTGTAGGTGGGGGTGTTTGTTGTGTGGTTGTGTCTGCTGGATGAAAGCCTCTGTCACATTCAAGAAATCTTTTGAAAAAAAAATAATATGGGAAAGACCAGTGAAGATTGTTCATGATAGAAACAAGTATCTGAGAGACTGTTTGGCAGTTGAAGATTGTTCATGATAGAAACAAGTAGCTGAGAGACTGTTTGACAGTTGAAATGTGCTGAAGATTTGTCATGGTATCTTGCTTTTTTTTTTTTTTTTTCCCTTGGAAGAGAAAGTGTGTCTAGCCTTTATGAAGGCAGCAGAATTTTACATGTATGAAATATATGTACGATGTAACAACACTTGATGTGATCATCCACAGTGGTGTGTGTGTGTGTGTGTGTGTGTGCGTGCGTGCGTGCGTGTGTGTGTGTGTGTGTGTGCATTTTTATAGTGCACAGATATGTGATCAAACTAGACTGGCATTCATTAATCCCCATCCCCTCTCCCTCTCTCTCTCTCTCTCATCTCTCTCTCTCTCTCTCTCTCTCTCTCTGTTGGTGCATAGTGTTCCCACTGACAGGCATTAGTGCTGGGAAAAGTTTATTCAAAACGTTTTTCTAATTTCCATTTATTTTCTATTCTTTCAATTATTTGTTTCTTTTTGCACATGTATACCAATCGAAGTAACAACATTTTGTCTCCTTTTTTTTTTTCAAGATGGTGGTACAGTGTTGAGAGGTTAGAAACAAGTATAGTGAGGACTTTACAATGGCAGCATACCCACTGCTGTGGTGGTTTGCTTGTGTCCCTCCCATTGTCACTGGGTGTTCCGTCGTGGTGGCAGTCTGTACCTTAAAGCATGTCCTGAACTGTAGCCTAGTGTTAAAGTACAACTGCATAGTGGCTTAGAATCTGTCTCAGCTGCAGTCATGGTGACTTATCAAGACTAGCAAGAATGTCGAGAATCCTGAGGAGTATAATCCCCTTGTTCCATTGGAAATGTTTGCTTGTTAGTAAAATATGAAGCCTACCCCCCAAACACATCTGTCTCAAATCTTTCTCTGTGGTTGAAAATTAAGAAGAAAAAAAAAAAGGTAACTGCTGTTCTGTGCAGATGTACATAGATGAAAACGACTGTTGCTCCTCAGCCAGGACACTCTGTGACTGCTTCCATGAAGAGGTTTTGATGCCCCATGAAGAGGTTTTGATGCCCCATGAAGAGGTTTTGATGTGTGTTGTCAGTTGGACTTGTGGATCAGCGCTGTTGTGTGTGAATTGAACTCAGAACCCGACATGTTTTACCTGTACACATTGCTAAAGAGGACCATTGGCTGCATTTAACCCCAAGCTTTTGTCAATATTCAGTTAATCAGTTGGAAGACATTTCTTTTTCTTTTTTTGCTAGTACATGTCTATGTACAAACAAACAAATGTACTGCTGCTCATTGCTCCATTGAATTTTCTGCTGAATGGTTTCTATTCCCTGATTTTATTCATGGTTTTATTTTGTCACATGGACATCTGCTGTTCAAAAGTTCTTCCTACTATTGTGATGCGGCTAAAGGTATCGACTCCGCAAGAATGGCCTGGCATTTGAGCCAGCCTCACTGTGGGCTGAACTGGGTCACTGTCGACAGGTCAGTCAACTGTCACCAAACAAGCTGTTCCTGTTCTATCAGAGACATTTCACCCGCTGTGAGGCCGAGGGAAATGCGGCCATCTTGTGGACAGCGTTGTCTTTGGACCGATTTTTACCCAACATCAGTATTTTCCATGCTGCTGGACAAGACACAAGTGTGTGCCATACGTTTCTCTAAGGTCTTCGTTTGTTTGAAGCTGATGACCAGTTCTTCCCTGGATTAATGTGTCAGGCTAAATAATGTGACGTACCCTATTGTTTTGTCTGAAGCAGACTTTCTGAAGTGGGCATTGTGCTGCTGTAGATGTGACTTGATCAGTACCATTGTCAGAGTTTCAGTGGAGGCAGACTGGTTTCCCAAAAAATCAAGCACCTTGTCAGAGTTGTATGACAGCTAAAAAAAAAAATTTGGTGTTAAAAAAAGTGCTAGTATTGCATGTTCACATTAGTAATGTACCTCTTCTCCTCTCAACATTTATCGAAAAACAGTTACAAAGGAAATTTGTAAAATGAAAAAGAAAGAAGTTGGTGTTTAAAAAAAAAACAACTAATGTTGTATGTTCACATTAGTAAAGTGTCTCTTCTTTTGTCAACATTTATCGAAAGACAGTTGAAAAGGAAATTGATAGAGGGAAAAAAAAAACGCACGAGATTCAATGCTTTGAAGAATAGAGCAATGAATAAGTTTTCATTTTGCCTGAGAATCTGGTAGAACTTGTCAAGAAAAGTTAACCTATGGGTGTGAAAAAGAATGATGAGTAATCCAAAAGAGTGAGAGAAAGACAAACCCGATTTCATGACCTAACATTTTGATGTAATTGAGCAGCCAGTTTGTGACCAGTCTTCTAAGAGCTGTGAAAGATTGGAGTTGGCATCAGAGAGAATCGAGTCCTGCAGAGATTTCTTGCTCATGCACCGCCTGTGTGTGCAGGGAAGATTCAGAAAGCTCCAGTTCCTCCAGTCGTGGAGCAGACAGAACAGTGCAGTGGCCCTGGGGTGTGGCGGGCAGCCCCCTGTCATCCTGCGGCCAGTGCATGACTGTCAGTCTCATTGGGGCCTGAAATAGCCGCACTGGCTCTGGTTATTTTTTCATTTGTTTATTTTTTTGAATGGTCATGTATTTCAGTGCTGGCTGGAAAATAACTGAGTGAGTCAGTCATCCTGTTATCATCATCATCGTCATCATTATCACCCCTGTAGTCGGTGACTGTTAGGTAAGAGGATGAGGTCTGAGGGCAATCACAGTTGACTGCTGCCACTGGTACCGCTTTCAGAACCGGATGATACTCTTGTCCTCAAGTAGTCTTCATTGGAATGCAAGTGAAAATGCTGCTCCTGCAGAACTGTGCTCTTGTCCTCAAGCAGTCTTCATCAGAGTGCAAGTGAAAATGCTGTTCCTGCAGAACTGTGCTCTTGTCCTCAAGTAGTCTTCATCAGAATGCAAGTGATAATGCTGCTCCTGCAGAACTGTGCACTGAGGTCTGAGTGATGTGTCTGCAGTGAGTCTGAGAGCAGCAGCATCCTGTGTTTTCACCCCTGGCTGTTTCTGTGTGGTGGTAGATCTGTGATGAATGAGATTGGTTTTGAGGTTGAAATTGCCAGTCTATGTTATGAATGTGTGTGTGTGTGTGTGTGTGTGTGTGTGTGTGTGTGTGCAGAGAGAATCCAGTTGAGTTCAAACTAGTCACGGGAGCCTCCTACTCCTTCCCACATTGTGTTTTTTGGCCTTAAAACAAAACCAGATGGCAGTGCTGACCTTGACGAGTTGTTCTGTATCACTGTGGGCTAAAACAGCTTACTTGAGAGAAAAGTAAGTTCAAATTCACTCATTGAGACTGGACATGAAGCAAAAGGAAATTTTGTTGTCTTCATCCATAATGGCGGCATCTTTTAAGCTTTTCATTGTCCTGTGTGACCCATCATCAAAGCACTGGAGTTGTGGGCCCTTTGTGCATGTACAGGATTGTGATCCAGGAGTGCTGGTTCTAAAGAAAAGATAGACACCCCCCCACCCCCCACCCCCAATACACTCTCCCCCACCATCACCATTACTAATGTAGCTTTTTTTTTTTTTTTTTGTGTTATGGGTTTTGTTTGCTTGTTTTTTAATCAACACAGAGGTTAGATTTAATGAGATGTAGAGAAAAGACAGAAGGTATGTAAAAAGGATGAGTAAACTCCCACCATGTTGTGTTTGGACTTCACTCGCCAGATTAGCACATGTAATTACTTTCATGTGGAGTTTACAGAGCATTGCAGTTTGTGTTTTTTTTTCTGTATTAAGTTAAAACTTTGAACTTTTTGTGTGGGGGGGATGGGAGAGAGTGGTGTGGGGGGAGGGGGGTTGGAGGGGGAGGGAAGAAGGGATGGAGGGAGTGCTTTTTCACTTTGCAAAAAAAAAAAAAAAAGTCTTTTTTTTTCATCTGAATATGTTTCATCATGTATATTAGGATTTGTCTCTGCCCCCAACCTCTGAAGGCCTGAGTATCACTGTACATAATGACTATTTATACACACACCCAGCTACAGTCATAGCCATGGTATGCACTGGACGTGGCGTGGTGTACCTTGTTGTTTGACCTGCACTCTGGCTGCGGTGTGAGGGGGTGCCCGTGATGATGGCACGGTCAGCCTGAGGCTTGTGGTCACTGTTCCCTGTCCTGTCCTGGTCAGCAAGCCTGAGGCCTGGGGTCACTGTTTCCTGTCGTGGTCAGCAAGCCTGAGGCCTGTGGTCCTGTTTCCTGTCCTGGTCAGCAAGCCTGAGGCCTGTGGTCCTGTTTCCTGTCATGGTCAGCAAGCCTGAGGCCTGTGGTCCTGTTTCCTGTCGTGGTCAGCAAGCCTGAGGCCTGTGGTCACTGTTTCCTGTCGTGGTCAGCAAGGAGTGGTTGCGAAAGGAAGATCTCAGCCCGAAGCAAAGGAGAATCAAGCAATACACGGTTTTGTACATAAGCAAATGTGTCCTTTATCCCCACCCCCCCCCCCACCCTTCAATCCCCTCAATCATTGCCCATGTATTTCCACATTCCTTGCAACTTTGTGCCTGGTATATGTTGACTATCATCTGTTGTGAAATGTCAAATTGGCTGCAATTTTTTAAATACATGTACTGTATCTTGAAAAAGTAAAGAAGAAGATGTCGGCATCTGTGCATAGTTTTGTTTTTGTTTTTGTTTGTTGTCCTCACAACGGTGTCAGACGAGTATGTCAAGTTTGTTTGGACAAGCCATCCATGCCCACTCTTGCCCCTGTTAGTGAGGTAGCTGTACTGCAGGTCACAAACTGAATCACCTGGGTCGTTTTACTTCAGTGTTGATGTGCTTTTCTTCTGCTGAGTTCAGGGGGTCTTTGTCCTGAGGGAAAGCTGAACAGCAAACAGACTGCTGACTCCAGGATTTCTCTTTCTTTATTTCTGTGTACAAGTGACCGTGAGCAACACTTTCAGAGTCTAAGAGACATGAGGTGTAGCGTCAGCTACAGAACTGATATGAAATCTCCATGAATGTCACAAGCACTCAGCATGCATAAAAGGGTAAACTGAGTCCAAAACAATACTCTAAGGAAGCTTTTGTTGTCACTGTTGTTTGTTCTTCTTTTTTTTTTTTTTGTTTTTTTTTAAATCGTACACTCACAAAAGGAATTCAGTCAAGGGGAACTGAAAATGTGTGTCATTGGAAACCTGATTTCAGTGTTCAGTGCCACTGTAGTGGTGATCTTTGTTCATAATTAGATGTTTTGTTCATGTTTATTTATTTGCCTACTTACCTGGTTGCTGTTGATCATATTTTTTTAGGTAAACAGTTTTCACTGACTTCATGATTTTCCTATGGGGTGGGATTTTTCCACACTGGGCTCGATGTCTGGGTAGAGACTCTCCAGAGCTAATCTAACCGTCCCCCCCTTTCCCCCCAGTGCAGTCTTGGTTGGTGTTGATGTTACGTGTCCCTACTGTGTTAATTCCCTGACACCTCATTACTCCTGTGAAAAAAAACAACAAACAAACACCAGAAGTGTTGGTCATTGTTCTGTGTTAACGGCAACGGGCATGCATACACCGTGTTTGCTCACAAACATGTGAATATAATTATGATGATTGTATTTTCTTTGCTGTAACCTCTCTTTTTTTTTTTTTTTTTTTTTTTCTTTTTTTTTTTTTTTTTTTATGAATGTCCTGAAGAACACTTTCAACATTTGATACGCTTATTACTGATTTTAATGTGAAATTGATCCACCTGACAAGTCAATGTGAATAATGACAGCAGATGAAAAATCCCTGGGTTTTTTTTTTTGTTTTTTTTTTTTTGTGTTTTGGCACTGTGGTGTGTGTGTGTGTGGTTGTGCGTACCTGTGTGATATATTTCGCGCCTTGTCTGGTTCAAAGCGTGGTGCTGTGTGATGTCCGGGCCATTTTCTGTGGTGTACCGTGATTGGATGGATGGCTGGATGTACACATTGTTTTCCTCCCCCAGCTCCCTTTCTTTCCACCCCACTTGCCCCCCTACCCCCAATGCCCCATCCTCCCCCCCCCCCCCCCCCCCCCCCCCATGTTTTTTTTTTTTAAAATTTGTGAGCCAGTGTACAGTCGTGTCACCTGATATTATATACACACTTCACTGTTGTTCTGTTGACCGCTTTATTACGCAAGAGAGCTAAAAGTGTATCAAGAAGAATTTGAAGCCATTGAAATAAAACAACTGCTGTTTGCTACAAGTGGGCGAGTTTTGGATGCCTCCTGGGGTGATTGAATGTCTATCTCATTGGCTGTGTCTGGCATCTGTTTCTTCTTCTGTTGTGTGTGTGTGTGTGTGTGTGTGTGTGTGTTGTGTGTGTGTGTGTGTCTCTCTCTCTCTCTCTCTCCTCTCTCTCTCTCTCTCTCTCTCTCTCTCTCTCTCTCTCTCTCTTCTTTCTCTGTCTGTTTGTCTCTGTCTCTCTTCCTGTTTCTCTGTCTCTGTCTGTCTGTCTCTCTCTCTCTCTCTTTCTGCCTGCCTGCTTGCCTGTTTGTCTGTCTCTGTCTCTCTCTCTGCCAGTCTACCTGTCTGTGTCACACTGCCAGTCAGTCTGTCTATGTCATTGTCTGTCTGTCTGTCTGTCTGTCTCTGTCTGTCTGTCTCTCTCTCTCTCTCTCTCTCTCTCTCTCTCTCTCTCTCTCTCTCTCTCTCTCTCTCAAAAACAATACAAGGCAAAAGATCATCTACAGCCATTTGACAACCACTATTAACATGCTGATTATTATGCCACTTCACTGGTTGCTTCTGTGGAGAGAAAACGTGGTATGGAAACTGAGAAGACCTGAGAGAGTGAGAATTTGAATATTCAAGTCGACTTCATGTGGTTTTATCAGCTAACTGGCACTTTCCGTTTTTCTTTTTTTTTTTTTTTTCCTAATGGACTG
>JADBJO010004342.1:147346-152346 GCA_016801955.1 Conus betulinus | reverse complement strand
AACGTCCCCCCCTCTCTCCCTTTCACTCTATCCCTCTCTCCATTCTCCCCCTCCCCCCCCCCCCCCCCCCCCCAACGTCCACCCCACTCTCCCCTTTCACTCTATCCCTCTGTCCATTCTCCCCTATCCCCCCCCCCCCCCCCCCCCCCAACGTCCACCCCACTCTCTCCCTTTCACTCTATCCCTCTGTCCATTCTCCCTATCCTCCCCCCCCCCCCCCCCCCCAACGTCCCCCCCACTCTCCCTTTCACTCTATCCCTCTGTCCATTCTCCCCTCCCCCCCCCCCCCCCCAACGTCCACCCCACTCTCCCTTTCACTCTATCCCTCTGTCCATCGTCCCTCTCCCCCCCCCCCCCCCCCCCCCCCAACGTCCACCCCACTCTCCCTTTCACTCTATCCCTCTGTCCATTCTCCCCCCCCCCCCCCCCCCCCCCCCCCCCCCCTTCTCCGTCCACCCCACTCTCCCTTTCACTCTATCCCCTCTGTCCATTCTCCCCCCCCCCCCCCCCCCCCCCAACGTCCACCCCCCTCTCTCCCTTTCACTCTATCCCTCTGTCCCATCTCCCTATCCCACCCCCCCCCCGTCCACCCCACCTCTCCCTTTCACTCTATCCCTCTGTCCATTCTCCCCCCCCCCCCCCCCCCCCCCCCCCCCAACGTCCCACCCCACTCTCCCTTTCACTCTATCCCTCTGTCCTCCCCCCCCCCCCCCCCCCCCAACGTCCACCCCACTCTCCCTTTCACTCTATCCCTCTGTCCATTCTCCCTATCCTCCCCCCCCCCCCCCCCCCAACTCCCCCCCCACCTCGCCCTTTCACTCTATCCCTCTGTCCATTCTCCCCCCCCCCCCCCCCCCCCCCAACGTCCACCCCCACTCTCCCCTTTCACTCTATCCCTCTGTCCATTCTCCCTATCCCCCCCCCCCCCCCCCCCGTCCACGTCCACCCCCACTCTCCCTTTCACTCTATCCCTCTGTCCATTCCCTCCCTATCCCCCCCCCCCCCCCCCCACCCCACTCCCCTTTCACTCTATCCCTCTGTCCATTCCCCCCTCCCCCCCCCCCCCCCCCCCCAACGTCCACCCCTCTGTCCCTTTCACTCTATCCCTCTGTCCATTCTCCCTATCCCCCCCCCCCCCCACGTCCACCCCACTCTCCCCCTTTCACTCTATCCCTCTGTCCATTCTCCCCTCCCCCCCCCCCCCCCCCCAACGTCCACCCCACTCTCCCTTTCACTCTATCCCTCTGTCCATTCTCCCTTCCCCCCCCCCCCCCCCCCAACTCGTCCACCCCCCCCTCTCCCTTTTCACTCTATCCCTCTGTCCATTCTCCATCTCCCCCCCCCCCCCCCCCCCCCAACGTCCACCCCCACTCTCCCTTTCACTCTATCCCTCTGTCCATTCTCCCTCCCTATCCTCCCCCCCCCCCCCCCCCCCACGTCCACCCCACTCTCCCTTTCACTCTATCCCTCTATCCCTCTGTCCATTCTCCCCCCTCCCCCCCCCCCCCCAACGTCCCCCCCCAACTCTCCCCCCACTCTCCCTTTCACTCTGTCCCTCTGTCCCCCTCCCCCCCCCCCCCCCCCCCCCCGTCCACCCCACTCTCCCTCTCCCTCTTCCCTCTGTCCATCCCTCTGTCCCTTCTCTCCCCCCCCCCCCCCCCCCCCCCAACGTCCACCCCACTCTCCCTTTCACTCTATCCCTCTGTCCATTCTCCCCTCCCCCCCCCCCCCCCCCAACGTCCACCCCACCACTCTCCCTTTCACTCTATCCCCTCTGTCCATTCCCTCTCCCCCCCCCCCCCCCCCCCCCCAACGTCCACCCCACTCCCCCCTTTTTCACTCTATCCCTCTGTCCATTCTCCCCCCCCCCCCCCCCCCCCCCCCAACGTCCACCCCAACTCTCCCTTTCACTCTATCCCTCTGTCCCATTCTTCCCCCCCCCCCCCCCCCCAACGTCCACCCCACTCTCCCTTCTCCCTTTCACCTCTATCCCCTCTGTCCATTCTCCCCCCCCCCCCCCCCCCCCCAACGTCCACCCCCACTCTCCCTTTCACTCTATCCCCTCTGTCCATTCTCCCCCCCCCCCCCCCCCCCCCCCCAAACGTCCACCCCCTCTCCCTTTCACTCTATCCCTCTATCCCTCTGTCCCCCCCCCCCCCCCCCCCCCCCCCCCCACGTCCACCCCCCCACTCTCCCTTTCACTCTATCCCTCTGTCCATTCTCCCTATCCCCCCCCCCCCCCCAACGTCCCCACCCCACTCTCCCTTTCACTCTATCCCTCTGTCCATTCTCCCCCCCCCCCCCCCCCCCCCCCCACGTCCACCCCACTCTCCCTTTCACTCTATCCCCTCTGTCCATTCTCCCCTCCCCCCCCCCCCCCCCAACGTCCACCCCACTCTCCCCTTTCACTCTATCCCTCTGTCCATTCCCCCCCCCCCCCCCCCCCCAACGTCCACCCCACTCTCCCCTTTCACTCTATCCCTCTGTCCATTCTCTCCCCCCCCCCCCCCCCCCCCCACGTCCACCCCACTCTCCCTTTCACTCTATCCCTCTGTCCATTCCCCCCCTTCCCCCCCCCCCCCCCCCCAACGTCCCCCCCACTCTCCCTTTCACTCTATCCCTCTGTCCATTCTCCCCTCCCCCCCCCCCCCCCCCCCACGTCCACCCCCACTCTCCCTTTCACTCTATCCCTCTGTCCATTCTCCCCCCCCCCCCCCCCCCCCCCCCAACGTCCACCCCCTCTCCCTTTCACTCTATCCCCTCTGTCCATTCTCCCCTATCCCCCCCCCCCCCCCCAACGTCCACCCCACTCTCCCTTTCACTCTATCCCCCTCTGTCCATTCTCCCCCCCCCCCCCCCCCCCCCCCCCAACGTCCACCCCACCCCACTCTCCCTTTCACTCTATCCCCTCTGTCCATTCTCCCCCCCCCCCCCCCCCCCACGTCCACCCCACTCTCCCTTTCACTCTATCCCTCTGCCCATTCTCCCTATCCCCCCCCCCCCCCCCCCCCCCCACGTCCACCCCCCCCCTCTCCCTTCACTCTATCCCTCTGTCCATTCTCTCCCCCCACCCCCCCCCCCAACGTCCACCCCACTCTCCCTTTCACTCTATCCCTCTGTCCATTCCCCTCCCCCCCCCCCCCCCCCCCCACGTCCACCCCACTCTCCCTTTCACTCTATCCCTCTGTCCATTCTCCCTATCCCCCCCCCCCCCCCCCAACGTCCCACCCCACTCTCCCTTTCACTCTATCCCTCTGTCCATTCTCCCCCCCCCCCCCCCCCCCCCAACGTCCACCCCCACTCTCCCTTTCACTCTATCCCTCCATGTCCCCCTCCCCCCCCCCCCCCCCAACGTCCACCCCACTCTCCCTTTCACTCTATCCCTCTGTCCATTCTCCCTTCTCCCCCCCCCCCCCCCCCCGTCCACCCCACTCTCCCTTTCACTCTATCCCTCTGTCCTTCTCCCCCCCCCCCCCCCCCCCCCACGTCCACCCCACTCTCCCTTTCACTCTATCCCTCTCTGTCCATTCTCCCCCCCCCCCCCCCCAACGTCCACCCCACTCTCCCTTTCACTCTATCCCTCTGTCCCATCTCTCCCTATCCCCCCCCCCCAACGTCCACCCCACTCTCCCTTTCACTCTATCCCCCTCTGTCCATTCTCCCCCCCCCCCCCCCCCCCCCCCCCCCCCCCCCCCCCCAACGTCCACCCCCCACTCTCCCCTTTCACTCTATCCCTCTGTCCATTCCCCCCCCCCCCCCCCCCCCCCGTCCCCCCCCCACTCCCCCTTTCACTCTATCCCTCTGCCCATTCTCCCCTTCCCCCCCCCCCCCCCCCCCCCCACCCCCTCTCCCTTCACTCTATCCCTCTGTCCATTCTCCCCCCCCCCCCCCCCCCCCACGTCCACCCCACTCTCCCTTTCACTCTATCCCTCTGTCCATTCTCCCTACCCCCCCCCCCCCCCCAACGTCCACCCCACTCTCCCTTTCACTCTATCCCCCTCTGTCCATCTCCCCCCCCCCCCCCCCCCCCCCCCCCAACGTCCCCCCCACTCTCCCCTTTCACTCTATCCCTCTGTCCCTCCCTATCCCCCCCCCCCCCCCAACGTCCACCCCACTCTCCCTTTCACTCTATCCCTCTGTCCATTCTCCCCTCCCCCCCCCCCCCCCCACCCCACCCCACTCCCCCTTTCCACTCTATCCCTCTGTCCATTCTCCCTATCCCCCCCCCCCCCCAACGTCCACCCCACTCTCTCCCTTTCACTCTATCCCTCTGTCCCATTCTCCCTATCCCCCCCCCCCCCCCCCCCCCCACCCCCCCCCCTCTCCCTTTCACTCTATCCCTCTGTCCATTCTCCTACCCTATCCCCCCCCCCCCCCCAACGTCCACCCCACTCTCCCCTTTCACTCTATCCCTCTGTCCATTCTCCCCTATCCCCCCCCCCCCCCCCCCCCCCCCACCGTCCACCCACCTCTCCCTTTCACCCATCTCCCCTGTCCCCCCCCCCCAACCCCCCCCCCCCCCCCCCCCCCCCTATCCCTCCCCCATCCCCCCCGCCCCCCCCCCCCCCCCCGTCCACCCCACTCTCCCCTTTCACTCTCTCCCCTCTGTCCATTCTCCCTATCCCCCCCCCCCCCCCCCCCCACCCCACTCCACTCCCCTTTCACTCTATTCCCTCTGTCCATTCTCCCTATCCCCCCCCCCCCCCCCCCCACGTCCACCCCCACTCTCCCTTTCACTCTATCCCTCTGTCCATTCTCCCTATCCCCCCCCCCCCCCAACGTCCACCCCCCCTCCCTTTTCCCTCTATCCCTCTGTCCATTCTCCCCCCCCCCCCCCCCCCCCCCCCCCCCCCACTGTCCACCCCACTCTCCCTTTCACTCTATCCCCTCTGTCCATTCTCCCTATCCCCCCCCCCCCCCAACGTCCCCCCCCACTCCTTCCCCTCTCACCCCCTCTGTCCATTCTCCCCCCCCCCCCCCCCCCCCACCCCCCCCCCACT
>JADBJO010004342.1:139846-142346 GCA_016801955.1 Conus betulinus | reverse complement strand
AGTCAGTTATATGTGGAGAGTGATGGGTAGAAGGATGGATGAGTGAATAGATTACAAACCTTTATGGTCTTAATTTCCTCCCTCCCCCACTTCCCACCCCCGATCCTTACACCCTCTGTCTGTCTGTCTGTCTGTATGTCTCTATTTCTGTCTGTTTCTCTCTCTCTCTCTCTCTCTCTCTCACACACACACACACACACACACACATCTCTCTCCATCTCCCCCCTCTTTCTCTCTCTCTCTCTCCAGCTCTACTAACCTCAGACCCACCACTCCCTCCTCCACATAACCCCCCCCCCCCCCCCCCCCAACACACACACACACACACACCCACCGATACCCATCTCCCCCCTCGCTCCCACTTTCCTGTCCTCTGACCGACCACAGACTGTGCAGTTCCAGACCAGACAGAACCATGGGCGACCCTCCTCCCCCCGTGGTGCGGAAGACGAAGAAGAGCTGCTACAAGCCGCTCAGCCAGCTGAACCAGGACCGCCTCCACGAGCTCTCCCGCCTGGAGAGACCCGAGCACACCCGCCGCCTCTTCTACTACGGCCTGGCCGGCAGAACCCGCCTCCGCAACACCTCAACGTCTGGTTCCGCGACCACCAGCACTCCCTGGCCTTGCTGCAGCGGCACCAGAGAGCCGTGCGGCACCGGATGGGCCGCATGCATCAGGACGTGCGGCGCACACGGCGGGATGACTACAAGAGACGGCAGCAGGAGATTCGGGACAAACTGCACGCCTTTCAGGTGGGGAGACCTCTCTCTCTCTCTCTCTCTGCATGCTTTCGAGCGCGCACGCTGCACGTATTGTTCGGTTTTTTTTTGGTTGTTGTTTACAGTTCAGGGTGCGCGTTTGCTGACAACGATTTCCATTTGTGCCTGCAGTTGTTTACTATTTCTACTTTAGTATTTAGGGTTGCTAAGTATGGTTTGCATAGTATTAACCATTTTTCTGTTGAACATAGGTTGCATCTTTTTGAAATGTTGTTGTATGGTGATGCCCTTTTTATGATTTTCCAGGATATGTTATAGTTTTTTTTTTTGTCTTTAAGTCTCCAAATATATTTGCTCAGTTCTGTTTGGTTTTTGTATTTTTCTTTGTTGAATGACTGTTTATGGTTTGCGTATCTGGTTTTGAAGTGATTTTCAGTGATCCCTATGTATGTTTCTTTTTCATTTTCTGATGTCACAGTGGCTTGGTATACAATGTTGTTATAGAGGCATTTGTTGCTTAAGGGACACTGTTCTTTTTTAGCACAATTGCAGGATTTCCTTTCTTCACCCTTCTTTGCTGTGTTGCTTTTCATTTTGTTGGATGAATCAATTATATTTTTTTTAAGGTTAGGCATGCATGAATATGATAGTTTGATGGTGTTCTTGTTGAATATTTTGGACAATTTGTGTTCTTTTGGGAAGGATGCTGTCAAAATTTTGAAAAATTTTTTTTTTTTTACTCGTCCATCATATGGAGGGTTGTACCATGTGATTTTCCTTTTCCTGCTTTTTTTTTTTTTTGTTCATGTTGTTATCTGGGTTGTATTGTAGTTTGTAGCTGTAACCACTTTTTTTTTTGCAATGCCTCTTGGTATTCTGCTGCTGCATTGTTGAATACTCTTTCATTATGTGACAGATTAGATAATCTCTTGTTTATGCCATTGGGTATGGTTTTTAGTATAGATGGTGGGTGGTTGCTATTGATGTTTACATAAATGGGTGTGTCATTAGGTTTCTTGTATGGTTTATATATGTGGTTGTTGAGGTCAAGTGTTATGTCTAAGTAGTTCACTACTTTTTTGTTTGCTTCGATGGTGATTTTTAAGTTATGGTTTTGGAAAATTTTGCATAGTTCTTTTTTCTTGTTTTCAATGGTTCTTGGATTGTTGTTTTAGCGCGGCGAGGCCGTCGTCTCTGTACAGTCCGACTTGTTTTCCGAGTTGAGTTGCTTTTGGATGTTGGATAGTATAAACAGTCCGACTAGTTCACATGTTTCGGCACCGTCATACGATCCCATGGTCACATCAAATGTTGAGTTTTTTTATTCGTTTTTCTTGATCCATGTATCATTTCTGCTGTAGAGTAAAAAGTTTTCTTGGTGTGAAAAATGATTTCCATTTCTGACCCTGTTATGTGTGTGTGTTTTTAGCAAATTTCAGAGCTTTAGTGAGTAGCTCTTCGTCTATGGATGGGTAGAAGTCTACTATGTCGAATGTGATGAATACTGTGTTCTTCTGTTTGTTAAGGTTTTTGAACCATTGGATAACTTCATATGTGTTCTTCCAGAGGTTGTATTCAGTGTTTGATTTTATGTTTTTTTTGGCTTTTTCTAAGATTTTTACTTATTTTTTGCCAGTTCAGATTTAGATGGGTTTTATTCTAGTCTACATGTTGGGTTGTTGTGGAAATTGGGTTTATGGTCTTTAAGGGTATGAAGGCTTCTTTTATTGCAGTTGTTTCCACCCTGTCACCTAGATCCATGTGGTGTACGAGTTCTTTT
>JADBJO010004342.1:129846-132346 GCA_016801955.1 Conus betulinus | reverse complement strand
TGACGGTGTGTGTGACAGTGCAGTAGTACCGCAGTGTGTTCACCTGACGGTGTGTGTGACAGGTGCAGTAGTACCGCCAGTGTTCGACCTGGCGGTGTGTGTGACAGGTGCAGGTGCAGTACCGCAGTGTTCACCTGACGGTGTGTGTGAGACAGGTCCAGTAGTACCGCAGTGTTCACCTCACGGTGTGTGTGACAGGTGCAGCAGTACCGCAGTGTTCACCTTTCGGTGTGTGTGACAGGTGCAGCAGTACCGCAGTGTTCACCTTTCGGTGTGTGTGACAGGTGCAGCAGTACCCCGCAGTGTTCACCTTTCGCTGTGTGTGACAGGTGCAGCAGTACCGCAGTGTTCACCTTTCGCTGTGTGTGTGACAGGGTGCAGCAGTACCGCAGTGTTCACCTTTCGCTGTGTGTGACAGGTGCAGCAGTACCGCAGTGTTCACCTTTCGCTGTGCTGTGTGTGACAGGTGCAGCTGTACCGCAGTGTTCACCTTTCGCTGTGTGTGACAGGTGCAGCAGTACCGCAGTGTTCACCTTTCGCTGTGTGTGACAGGTGCAGCAGTACCGCAGTGTTCACCTTTCGCTGTGTGTGTGTGTGACAGGTGCAGCAGTACCGCAGTGTTCACCTTTCGCTCTGACAGGTGTGTGTGACAGGTGCAGCAGTACCGCAGTGTTCACCTTTCGCTGTGTGTGTGACAGGTGCAGCAGACCAGGTGTTCACCTTTCGCTGCAGTACCGCAGTGTTCACCTTTCGCTCTGTGTGTGACAGGTGCAGTACTACCGCAGCGTGCGCGGCACTCTGGAACCGCTGCTGACAGAGCCCAGCAGGAAGAGCTTCCCCTTCCCCAGCGGCCGCCCGCCAGTACCAGCAGCACAAGATGCTGAGGGAGGAGCAGCAGAAGGACCTGGACAGGAGGCAGGACATCGACAAACTCTTCAACAGTCTCTTCAAACCGCCAGACAGGTGCGTTGCTTCGGCTGGTTCGGGGCCAGTGAAAGGGTGGACATGGAAGTGGGCAGGGGTGTGTGTTCTATTGCATCATTTCCATCGTCAAACACAATCATCGTCGGTATAATGTCGTCGCCTTGTCTGTACAAATTCTGATTGGATATGGAAGTGGATAGAGGGGGGGTTCTATTGGGGGGGGGGCCTTGGGGGGGAAGTGGATAGAGGTGGGTTTCTATTGCATCATTTCCATCGTCAAACAATCATCGTCGGTATAATGTCGTCGCCTTGTCTATGCCAATTCTGAATTCATCAAAATAGATAAATAAATAAACGAATAAATGATGAATACAGTGAAATACGATTACATAAAACCAGAAAGAAAATATGTGGCAAAAAAACGCACCATCCTTCAAACTGTCGTAATAACCAACACCTAAAGTATATTAAGAATACTAATTAAAGCAAGGGGGTGGGATGGAGAGAGAGAGAGAGAGAGAGAGAGAGAGAGAGAGAGAGAGAGAGAGAGAGAGAGAGAGAGAGAGAGAGAGAGAGAGAGAGAGAAGGTGTCTTAAGGCACACAGAGACAGCCTACATACGTACACACAAGACAGTACATACAGGCGGGTATATCCTACATACATACACACACATACACAGACAAAGCCTGCATACTTTCAGAGGCCTACCTACACACACACACACACACAGACAGCCTACATACATACAGACATAACTTAAATACATACAGAGAAACATAGCTCACATAATACAGGTAGATTCAGCCTACGTACATACATACACATACATAAACACAGACAGACATAGCTTACATACATACACACAAACAGAAATTGTCTACATACATAGACACAGACATAGCCTAAATACACACTGTCATAGCATACATACTACAGACATACTACAGCTTACATACACAGACATAACCTACATACACACATACACACAATCTACATCTATACACACAGACATAGCCTACATACATAAAGGCAGACTTAACCTACATATACATACACACAGGTATAGCCAACATACAATTCATAGACATAATCTACATACATCGACATGGCCTACATACATGAAGATAAGACAAAATCTCCTTATGTACACACAGACTTAGCCTGCAAACATGCACAGACAGACATTGCCTAAGTACATACGCACAGAGAGCCATAGCCTGAATACATATACAGCCAGAGTAAAAGTGCATAGCATATAAACTTACACACAGATATAACCTATGTACACATAGACAGAAAGACATCGCCAACAGACATAAAGACGGACAGAAATAGCTTACATACATATAGACAGACATACAAAGCTGACAGACAGACAAAAACAGGTTAGTCATAGTCTACCTAAAGACGAACAGACATAGCCTACATGCATACGGGCAGACATAGCCTACGTACGTACAGACAGACATAGCCTATCTACATACACACAGACATTCCGTTGCTGCTCTTGATGCTACTGCTCAAACCACTTTTTCGGCTGTCCTTACAGAAATGGACACTTTCACACACACACA
>JADBJO010004342.1:104846-127346 GCA_016801955.1 Conus betulinus | reverse complement strand
TTCCATAAATGATCAACACAATGATCACCATAGTGCATTAATTACAGACAGTTAGTTACGATCTAACCCCAACGTTGGTTGGATCCTAACAACTAAGCTGGCCTGTGCTGTGAACCAAGTGTGGTCTCCCCACATAAGAACCAAGACATCAGAGCTCTCCAACCTGACTTCATCCAATCTCCTTGAAATGAGACTTATTTCCTTTGTCTGTGTACTAGGGTTTGCTGTTTTCATGTCCATCTTTTTTTCTGAGACATATAAAAACCCAGAAACCAAACTCAGCTCTGTGTCTGTTACTAGAGTTGTGTGCACAAATCATAGCAACTCCAAACTAGAATCATTTGTAGCACAGGTAGGAAACCATTTGTTTCTAATACCAGTGTCTACCGTTCAACCAGCCTAGCAACGACCTTACACAGAGTCACAACCCTATCTGTTTACATATGTTACAAATAAGGAGACGAATAATCATCATCACAATCGCCATCATTATCAGTGTAGAGTAGTATATTCGTGACTGGACATCATATTCACTGTTCTTCTAGAGGCGAAGCTGTTAATGTGATAAAGAGAATGTTTTCAAACATCATTTTAAAGAAGGTCTTTGATCCCTGACCCCATGTGTGCATCACATGCAAGGGAAATGGAGACAGCCGACACCAGTCACTAGAGAAAGACCACTGAAGTTTACCATCCATAGCTCATCCATTCCGCTGCTCTCTGTTGCCAAGGACACTGGCACACACACACTGGCACACGCCCATAGTTAGCCTTTCTTTTTAAATGCTAGAAAATAAGGGAGGGAGGGGGAGGAGAGGAGGTGGGGGTTATCTTGGTATATCTTTATAACAGCCCGTATATATTTTGAGTAACAAACACTGAGAGCGAATTGCTTTCCTTCCCCTTGCTGATGGCAAAAGCTAAGAGCCAGGCTGACTAACCTCCCTTTTTCGCCGTCCCTCCCAGGAAGCATTCATGACTCTCTCAATACTTTCAGTATAAACTCACTTCAGGCAAAGAGGGGAATTTGCACACAACCCATCATGAGGACGAAGACGTTCACAATGCTAGGAGTTCCAGTGTTGTCAGACAGCGTGACAGGGCCGTACTGTACGATTCCTTTGCACTGTGTCAGGTATGAACTGTGCCTGAAAGATGCTGACCCCTGCAGCGTGATGAAGTACTTGGAACAGCACTCCTAAAGAGGTGCATTGAAAAGTGGATGAAACATGATCATGTGGCCCTGTTCTTCTCATAGTAGCACGCTGGGTAGGTGCCCTGTTCCAAAACACCAGCAATGACTTGAAACACACTGTCTCGCTGTTGGGATGCCCAAAGCATCTTATCAGATTAAATCATGTTGCTTAAAGCCTTGCTGATTATGAGGGAACATATCAGGATTTTCATCTCATCAAAGTTAATTCATTACACAGTTGTGAAAACCCACACACACACACACACACACACACACACACACACACACGCACACACATGCACGCAGGTGCGTGCACACACACACATGCACATGCACACTTGCAACTCCTTAAAACAGATTTCCACAAATATGTCAAAACTGCTTTTAAAAAAATTTCTCCTGCAAAATCACTGATCAGATGAAAAATATTTATCTCTGAAGAACTTAAAAATCACATCAGTTAGGGCATAATTTCTGAGCAAGGTTTTCATAATGTCTGCTGTTGAAAGTTTATGTCTGACATTCTGTATGTTCAACACTCTATGAGACCATGCTTTTCTGCTCAATTCTCGACTTGCCACATTCTTGGCAAGCTGATCAACTACCCCACTGGTTCAAATGCTCATCATAAGTCAAGGAACCAAGCAAAAACTGTTTTCTAACCATCAAAGAGGTGTTCAGTTCCAACAAAGTTCAGTAAAGTGCATGAGGTTACGGCCAACAATAGACAAAGCAGAACCAGGTTCAAGAGAGCGAGGCAGTCCTTAAGGTTTTGTTTCACACACAGTTTCAAACACCTGGTGCTGGGCTGTGAGTTCAGCAGCGTGGATAAAACTGTCTGAGAGTATGTGTTCAGAACATTTCTGAGAAGACTGTTGACACTGTATGATAGCACAACTCACATTATGGCTACATCATGCATGCGAGTTTGAAAAATAACCACAAAGCACTGGAACTTATAAGGTAAATGTTGGGACCATTCTTATTTTCTGTATGCATCAGCCAGAACAGAGAGGCATGTAGTCTTTTTTAAATATCTTGTGAAACCATACTATAAGAAGAATATGTTATTCAAACAAAAAAAGTCTGATTTTGTTGTGACTGAGTCCAATCCTTCTTTACTCTGAAAAAAGTGCAAGTAAGTGTATTTCATGAAATAAAAGTTGAATGTCAGTTGCACACTTCCCTTGGTTGCCTATGTGGAATAGTGTTACCTACTTTAATCTCTTTCCACACACACACACACACACACACACACACACACACAGAAATGTAATTTTGTATATAACCCTGAGGGTAACAATTTACACGATGTCTGTCTTGTTTAAGAAATTTAGGAAAAACCAAATGATATGCTTCTATAACCTAATTTATCATGAAATGGGTTTTAAACAAATGTCTGACAACGGAGTTTTGTGTTGAAGCACTTTCTGTCCAGTTGACCAAGCCCCCAAAACTTGCAGTAAACAAAAGCACCACTAGTAACTCCAGTATGACCACTGTACATAGAAAACAGAACAACATGAGCAAAGAGCATCACCAGTACGTTTGTTCATCACAGGCAACAGTGGAAGCCTGCTCATTCCGGTGCATGCAGTGAGTGAACAGAATGGAAACTGGATTTTTGTACTTTCATTTTTTTTTTTTAAAAATACAGATTTGAAGAATACTGAACTCTGACAGAGCCACAAACATGCACATATTTCACCCAGTGTTGTCAAACTGATCCATTCAAAGCTAGACATTCCTTCATTTTCATCACGAGAATTTCAGAGCGGTTTTAGCACAGCCTTCTTGCTAACCCTTGATTAGAGATTAGAGTAAATACTATGTCACTTCTTGTGATGTTTGATTATAAATGCACAGGGAGATTCCAAACTAAAACTCAAAAACACCACTGAAAAAGACATCAGTGCATCATCACATGTCTTTGTTATAGCCTAAATCATTTACAATGGAAATGATTTCACAAAAAAAATGTTGTCGTAAAAATCCCATGCACGAACTCTTTGGGCTTTACTTCTTTAGTAACAAGAATTCATAAATATGTTTCCAGTAAAAGAAATCCTGTGCGTAATTTCACTTTTGGTTTTTGCTTCTTTTGTCAATTCTTCGTGAAGAAATCTTCTCTTCAAGAAAATCCGAGCTAAATCCCCGTTTCATTTTTGATCCAGTAAATGAAATCCTATCATGATTTCCATAATGGCTTTTGATTCTTTTGTCGCAATAATTTATTATGTGTTCTAGTAAAAGAAATCCCATACATGATTCCTAATTGGGTTTTGCTTCTTTTGTCGCTATAATTCATAATGTATTCTAGTAAAAGAAATACTTCTTTTGCCATAATTATTTATGGGAAATGTTCAGGTACCAGAAATCCAAGGCATGACCTCTGTTTGGATTTGACATTCTTTGTCACAATGATTCACAACATACGCTCCGATCAAAGAAATCCAAGGTGTAATTCCTGCCCCCTTTTTCTTTTTCTGGATGTATCATTTGCTATTGTTTGTATCTGTAAGCCCACTCTTTCCTTTTTTTGGATGTATTATTTGCTATTGTTTGTATCTGTAAGCCCACTCTGTATTATTTGCTCATCTGTAAGCCCAATCTTTTCTTTTTCTGGACGTATAATTTGCCACTGTTTGTATCCAGACTAGAATTTTCGTGACATTGATCAATTAATCATGTCATCTGGACATTCTTTTCTTTTCTCTCTTTTTTTTTTTTCAATCAAAAACAGGAAAACAACATTTACCATCAGCCCAGAGGAATTTCTAGTGCACACATGTCTACTCTTTGGAATACTGTGTCTTCTGTACATATGCCTACTCTTTGAAATATCACTTGTAGTGTACACATGTTTGCTCTTCAGAATATCGTTTCCTTTTTCCCCTTTAAAAATCAATTTATGTAAGAGTCCTCAACCATATAATCAACAGGCTGATGCAAGCTTCTCCACATTGTACTGTGTAACAGACTTCAAGGCTTACCCTGCAGACAAGTCTACATTTTCATTCAGTTGTGCGTGGAGCACTGTGGTTACTTCTAAATAAAAATCAAATCCACTTTTTCAGTTTAAACATATTTTAACTGTTGCACCCTCCATAAATCAGTGCTTTGACCTGTGTCTGAATTGTGTTCAGACCTCTAACACTCCCTCCATCTAACAGATCATACAATAAGAAAACATAACTCATCACACACATACTGACCATTCTCAATGCACACACACACACACACACACACAACAGACTACATTAAAAATGCCGCTCTAAGTCATGTTTTTCAGCCATCTTTAAAAAACAGATAAAAACGTTCTTGTTCCTGAGTGTTCAATAATGGTGTCAAAGTGTTGTGTAGGTCTCTGTCCTGAGTGTTCAATAATGGTGTCAAAGTGTTGTAGGTCTGTCTGAGTGTTCCTGAATGGTGTCAAGTAATGGTGTCAAAGTGTTCAGTAGGTCTCAGTCCTGTTGTAGTTCTGTCCTGAGTGTTCAATAATGTTGTCAGAGTGTTGTAGGTCTGTCCTGAGTGTTCAATAATGGTGTCAAAGTGTTGTAGGTCTGTCCTGAGTGTCAAATAATGGTGTCAGTCCTGAGTGTTCAATAGGTCTGTCCTGAGTGAGTGTTCAATAATGGTGTCAGAGTGTTGTAGGTCTGTCCTGAGTGTTCAATAATGGTGTCAAAGTGTTGTAGGTCTGTCCTGAGTGTTCAATAATGGTGTCAAAGTGTGTGCTGAGTGTTCAGAATGTTGTCAAAGTGTTGTAGGTCTGTCCTGTCCTGAGTGTGCAATAACGGTGTCAAAGTGTTGTAGGTCTGTCCTGAGTGTTCAATAATGGTGTCAAAGTGTTGTAGCTGAGTGTTCAATAATGGTGTCAAAGTGTTGTAGGTCTGTCCTGAGTGTTCAATAATGGTGTCAAAGTGTTGTAGCTGAGTGTTCAATAATGGTGTCAAAGTGTTGTAGGTCTGTCCTGAGTGTTCAATAATGGTGTCAGAGTGTTGTAGTGAGTGTTCAATAATGGTGTCAGAGTGTTGTAGGTCTGTCCTGAGTGTTCAATAATGGTGTCAGAGTGTTGTAGGTCTGTCCTGAGTGTTCAATAATGGTGTCAGAGTGTTGTAGGGTCTGTCTTAAGTGTTCAATAACGGTGTCAAGTGTTGTAGCTGAGTGTTCAATAATGGTGTCAAAGTGTGTAGGTCTGTCCTGAGTGTTCAATAATGGTGTCAAAGTGTTGTACGGTCTGTCCTGAGTGTTCAATAATGGTGTCAAAGTGTTGTAGGTTTCTTGTCCTATTTGCTATCAACCATGCCACATGTCTATATCCATGACCTTCAGTAGCTGTGACCATCCATAAACAAACATTAACATGATCACACACAGTTCATGTTAGATAATCATTAAGTGGTCTGGATGTAAACTTTACAAATACAAACTGGTAAAACCAATAAAAATGATAACAGAATAAAAAAAAAACATGATGACGAGTTAAAAAAATCATTTGGACATGTGCTGACATAAACTTATAACACTATCAAAACAAGGACCATCTTTTGCATCATATTTTTAAAAGGTAATCAGCTGATCTTTTAAGGTATAGCCAGTTTATCTTTTAAGGTATAATCAGCTTTTCTAATTCACAACTTACTGAAAGTTTGGAGGTAAAACAGGTATGAACAGGACGGATCGCATGAGAAATAGGCATCTTCTAGATCAATTTAAACAAATAAAAATGCACAAAATATAAAATGGATAAACAATGGAGTTTTCATTGCCTGCTTTGTTCCATTGGCCACTTTGTTCCTTGGCCACTTTGTTCCATTGGCCACTTCCTTCCATTGGCCACTTCATTCCAATGGCCACTTTGTTCCATTGGCCACTTTTGTTCCATTGGCCACTTCATTCCATTGGCCACTTGTTCCATTGGCCACTTTGTTCCATTTACTGATTTTTAGCCACTTTGTTCTATTGGCCACTTTATTCCATTGGCCACATTGTTCCATTGGCCACTTTGTTCCACTGGCCACTGGTTCCATTGGCCACTTTGTTCCATTGGCCATTTTGTTCCATTGGCCACCATTATGATTATATATGAGGCTACTACAATGCCTTGCAGTTTACACACACTGTAATACAACTCTTCTTTTTTTGCACTGCCTACACAAATGCCTCACACATTACAGACACGCATAGTCATTTTCCCCAAAATCTTCACAAACATCATACAGCTTACACAGATTAAAAAGAGACTATAGCTTTTTCATTTTTTTGTCTGCACGTCAGAATACTTTTCACTTTTCCTTTCACTTTTCACCAGATGGTAGATCAACAACAATTTCACAATATTTTCGTCGTCTTGCTGGGAGTTCCAAAGTCGCTCTCTTCCTCAGAATCAAAGTCAAACAGTCGTTTCTTGGGTTCTGGGAGGAAGGAGTCGTTGTGATTGGAAGTTGTGTGCTCTCCTCCCTGAGAGGATGCGTTAGACACATAGCTGTAGTTGTTAGTGGCCCGTTTCTCCGTGAACAGGTAACTCCCCTCACCTGCCACTGCCGACCTCAGGTTTGGCACAGGTTTGCCCTGAAGTAGGGCAGACACATGAGATGGGTTCTTATAGCCTTGACTCTGAGACACATAAGGCTGGTGTTGACTGAAACCAGACGAAGAAGCGATGTTCAATGGATACGCTGATGAGGTCAGACTGGACACTGGCTCAACAGAGCGTCGCCCATCAGATGAGAAAGCTGTGTCTCCAGGACACTTTGATGACAACGATGACCGTGGCCCCAGGACAAGATCATCAGAAGAGGCTGCCTTGGAGGAAGGCACCACAAACAGGTGCTCTGCTGACAGAGACCTGGTCATGTTGCTGTGGGCACCAGACGACAGAAGCTTTGCAGAAGAAGGCACTGCTGATGAGTGAGAAAATTGGTAGTTCTTCACCTCCGTCACAGCTGATGCTTTACTGTTCAGAGGCAAGGAAGATGTCCATGATGACAGCTCTTTTCTTGATTGTCCAGAGAATCGGCCCACATCATCTGCACACACACACATGTCACAGTGAACATCAGACATGCCCGTCCAAAAATCTTTCTGTCAGGAACAGATGATGTCAAATTCAGGAACTAAATGAAATTTTCCAAACAGTTTTACAAATTCTACATATGTGATGTCGTGTAGATTTACAGGTGTGCATGTTCATACACTCACATAATGCCAGCCACCGTGACTTGACGGATGATCACAGAATGCACAGCTTCAGACCGTGCACTTACCAAAGCTCTCCCCTTCCTATCCTTGTAGGCGTGGCTATTGTTCATCATACCATCTGCCCCCAGGGTCTGGCATCACTTCTTCTTTTCTTTCCTTTTTCTGTTGTTGTCCCCCAGTAGGCAGGAATAGCTGTCCTACATCTTCATCAGTCTTACAATAAAAACATATTCCAATTTGCTTGCCACAGCCCACTGTCTGTTCTGTGCTTTCTCTTCACTTCAGATCAATTCAGTTTCTTCTATAGCTGGTTGTGGACTATTGCACACTGGCACAGTGTTTTAGTAACAACTTTCCATAAGCTGTCAGATTTGTCCATCTGCCGAAGAAAAAAAAAGTGCTCTCGATTGTTTCTTCGAGTGACTTTTTTTTTTTTTTTTTTTTTTAAGTAACAGACACTCCACTACCAGAAGACCCAGAGTGTTTTTTCTGTGATAACTACAGATCTTCCCAAACAACAGCCATCACTGGAACACGAAACACCATGCATATGATAACCACATGTCTCTCTACCCTGGGTAGTATCTCATCGACACTTGACAAGTCTTGAACATCAGTATGGCTTCTAGCTATCCACTTCTCTTTCCTTTCTTTTTCTCTCCTGTATCATCTCCAATGCTCCCCCCCAGTGTCATTCCCCCAGGCTGCTCATTCCACCTCCCTGGACACATGGGCAATCACATCCATCGGGACCATGACACTCCTCTCTGTGCTGTCTTTCCACCTGAGCCCAAGGATCCTTCAACTCTGGGAAGACGCCTGTCAGGTGAAAAAAAAATCCTGTAAGTCAATGCTTGTGATGGGAATTGAACTCCCACACTCTCAGCTCAGAACTCAAAGAGGCTTACCACTATACCACGGTGGCTGGTGTGCATCTTGCTGTCTTTGTGTTATCTGCAATCAACTTGAAGGTTCAAGACCTGCTTTGACATGACCTTGGTTCACCCTTTGACATGACCTTAGTTCACCTTTGACATGACCTTGGTTCACGGATCTGTCAGCCCAGCTGTATTCTATTTGGGGTTTGCAATGATCCTGATTAAACTAACATTCATAGTCATCTTTTTTTGATCAAAAGAACACCTCAGAATTATTTCATTTCTGAATATGTATGCACATTTGCAACATATGCCATGGAGATAATTCTGCAGTAATTTAGAAAACAGACACGAAAGAAACTTCAAACCATATATATTCTATTTATTAAAAATGGAATAACTCTTTACAACTGGAGTTCTGACAGCAAGTCAGAGGCAGTTATTCTGCTGAGTAAAAGCAACAGCTAAGCCAAAGATAATTTTGGATGTACTTAAGCACAAAAAGATTAACTTTGGACCAGACCACTACAATTCTCTGTGTTGCTTTGTAATAAGCCTCAGCCACCAGTGCAGAGTGAGTCTTTGACCAGGTCCATAATGTCTCAAGTTATGACACTAAAATTCAAATTCACATTGTCAAAATTCATTAGAGGTTGTGGTTAGGAATTTTTGATTACAATGTTATTATTAAACAAACAAGGACAAAAATAAAACACAATGCAAAAAAAAAAAAAAAATCCAAACAGAAGAAATGGTACCTTGTTCATTTTTTGATTCATTTTTGCGTGTGGACAAGATGGGAGGGCTAATTGTAGAGCTGAGACAGGGTGTTCAGCTCATCAGCACACCACATACAATCTGCATCACTGGTCTGGTCATTCCTTCTACTGTGTGTAACGCCTGCTTCAGTTTGAGGTTACAATTTTTCTCTCTAACAACTTTATCTTTTATTTCCTTTCTGGTTTACAGTTCGTTTCTTGAGTATTTTTTTGTTTTCTTCCATTTGATGTTGAATTACTTAGAAAAGATCCAAGCTATAATTTCATCAGCAGGACCAACTGTGCAGACTTACCAGGTTGAGACACTGCTTCAGAGAAGTAGATCTGCTTCTGGCCTGAAGTAGGTATATGTGTGGGGGGGGGCCGCATGCTTGTAGGGGTTCACCCTTAAACTGCTGAAAAAGCGTGTTTCCCAGCTGCTCATGACCCCTGTGGTGCCTGGAATGTACGTACCTGGCAGACCCGATGTGCCTGAGGAAACAGGATAGCCTGACGCACTTTCTAGCCCCAGGTGTGCACCGCCCTTCCCTAAGGCCCCCTGTGCAGACAGGTGCTGTGCTGTGGCAGGGAGCAGCGAGCTGTACTGTCTCCCCACAGACCCCTGCTGCCACGCGGTGCTGGAGGAAGGGACACACGCACTGTTACCTGAGGTCACTGTACCTGCTTGCACGGCCAGGTAGGGGGGCTCCGCCTGGCTGACTTTCTTCTCTGCTGCGCGGTTCAGCAGTTTCAGACAGTCGGACAGCTCTGGGGTCATGGAGATGTCCAGGTCCTTCAGCTCTCCGTTTGAATCGTCTGGGTGTCGTCCAGACTGGGCTCCTCCAGGTTGAAAGAAACGTTGGTGCCCTGGTGGCCATTGTAGGTCCCTCTCTCTACAGTGTCTTTTGAATGGGCCCCTTTCTTCTTCAGCGTCACAGACTTACCAGAGTCCAATTCGTTCAAAGACGGTGGTGTGTTACACTCTGGCTCACTCAGGTTGCTGCTACCATTGGGATCCTGTGAGTCTTTCCTACTGACACCATTACTGTATCTCTGTTTCAACCAGCTGCTCAGGGATTCCTCTTTCTTACTGGATGAATAGGACGACGCTTTCTTGGAGGACAGATCATTCTCCTGTCGTTGATCCATCTTGAAATCCCAGTCTCCTGCAGCGTCCACCCAGTCTGACGATGCAGGAGGGCGACTGTTCTTCAGCGATGACTTGCCTCCATGCTCAGTGTCCTTCCGACCTGCAGGCAGTTTGTCTGAGGACTGACTGCAGTCACTGGACAGGGAGGCCACGATGGGGCTGGGCACTTCCAGAGTGAAGGACGATGAGTCGTTGGATTTCTTCTCCGTCACATTGAAGTGCACCTTTTTGGCAGGGGACTTTTCCCTCTTGGTGTCCGCCTTGGAAGTGGGCTCACTCTTTCTCATGATGGAGTCCAGCACGTCCTCAGACTTGGCACTGAAGACTTTGGCAGACCTGGGGGAGGGGAGGCGTTCACTGATCCTGCTGTCAGCGCTGCTGGACCTAGGCTGCCCCTGGCCATCCACACAGTTCACCTCTAACTCCTTGGGGAACAGCTGACGCTTCACTGGCAAAGCCGAGTCAGGGGCCTTGCTGCTGCCCCCCTGTGGACCCAGCGTCTCTGTGGATGTTGGAGGGAATCAGTTTCTCCAGCTTCTCCTGCCGCTCCTGCAGGGTCTCGATGTACTGGTCGCTGCGCTCCAGGGCCCGGGTCAGACGCTGCACCTCCTTCCTCTGGATGTCCAGCTGAGACTCCAGTGTCGCCACTGTCAACCTTCCAAACCTGCACCACAACCACACATCAACAGCACACGGTCACAACTGATGAAATCACTGATAGGAAAGTATGCAAGACCAGGTCTTTTTGAGGAAAGATTACAACAAAGGCAAGACATAACAAAAACTGTGTCAAATCAGGAAAAAAGAAAAGCAAAATTTGGATAATAAACAAAAACAAAAACAGGTGTGGTGTATGGGAACAGGGGGAAAAGAGGAAACAGCACACAGACAAAGATGAACTGTTTAGGCTACTCACAGCTGTTTGACAGGAAATCTGTCTGCTCCCCTCTCTCTCTCTCCTCTCTCTCCTTTACCAAAAACAAAGTGGGGGAGCGGAGGCTTTCCATCAATTCTACTATTCCTCTATTCTTCCTGACCACAAGTCAGGAACTGTTGCACAATGCAGGAGGACAGCAGAGCAATGACATGAAGCAGAAACACCGTTCAAACTAACATGTTTCCACTCCATGGCCAAAGCTTTGCCCAGGCTTGAACCTAACACCCTCCAACTCAGAGTTCAGCACTTCACCCATTCAACTACCGCACCTGCGCATAGACTCGTAAACACAGTGGAACATATGATCTAACTGGACTGGCCAACTTCTCAAATCACACCTTTCAGGTAAAAAAACAAACAAACAAATAAGACTGAAACAAAGAATAAACCTTTAAAGAAATGCCAGATTTTGTACTGTATTCATAGAAACTTGCAGAGGAGAAGAAATGCATAGAAAATGAACATGAAAATGAAGAACGTTGTCAAAGTAACCACAACATTCATCGATGTGTCATGCATTTACACTATTACACTAGTCCGCCATGAAATCATCATTGTAATCATCATCCCACATCACTTTGTTGTCTCTGACTTTATTTTCATGGTCAGTTTCTCCATCATCAAAATGTTCATCTTGGTTAAAGCACCGGCACACCTCATCATCACTTTCACTGTGCATGTGTCCTTTTCCTATACCTTGCTGTCAATTTGTGTTCACTCATCGCCTGAATCCAACAAACCCTCTCTGTCAGACAAATCACCAACAATATCTGCTTCTTCATCAAAACTGAGCAAGGATTTAATCACTAACAATATCTGCTTCTTCATCAGAACCTTGAAAAAGGATTTGATCAACAACAGTATCTGCTTCTTCATCCAAGATTAAAACTGAACAAAAAATGTTTGAAAAATGTACACTTCCCAGTTTCGTATTTCAGCCATGTTGAAAATGAGGTGAAAAACAATGCCACCTAGTGACTAGGAGGAATAAAAAAATAATCTTCAAATTAACCTGACTGGCCACGGAAGGGTCAAAGGGAAGCAAGCACTGCAAAGATGGCTGGGGCTGAACTTTCAACAGGAGCTCCCCACAGTTGCTGTTTATAACATGATAATAATTCGTTACATTCTGACTGCGGACGACTGCCACTGTGCCTCAAACAGGTGTACAGAGTGACGGCAGCATAGTACTGTCATGACGTCATGATGTGAATCATCGTTCCCTATTTTTCTTTTCAGATATAAGCCAGTCGCACTGCAGCTGGCATAAAAAACATTGTTAACCTTTACAAATGGAAATACTTCTGTTAAACTTAGTGCACAGATTTGTGCTAAGAGAAAGAAGATGGGTAAATATTGTATGCAAACTAACATGGCAGGTCTTCTGCGTTTTAACTTGAGGAAGGTATTACATAAACCGAAAATTAGCGATCACACAGTGTTAGTTGTTTTTACTATTCCACAGCAAAGTGAAGGAAGCTGCAAATGTGAACAGACAATAAACAAATTCAGACTTAGTTTGAATGCCACACCTATGCACAGCTGACAGAACCCATAATCAATATTGCAAGGTGCTAACACACACACACACACACACACACACACACACACACACACGCACACACACATATACACATATTCTCTCACACACACACACACACACACACACACACACACACACAATCAGGACGTTTGTTCTTGAATGCCAGTTTGATTTGCCATTTCTATTACGACTGTAATCAGAACTAATTCATTTCATACAGGACACAGAAATTAACCCTCTTGACAAGCGAGCGCCCGCTAGCGCCCGGCCGAAATCACACAGCCAAAAGGCTGAGCGCCCGCCAGTGCCCAGTAAAACACGTGGCAACAATGGGTGCCGCCATGTTTCTCGTAGAAAAGGAAGTCTCGCGAGAACGTGACTTCCTTCTTCCTGTAGCCATTTACATCCGTCTGCAAAAAAAACGCGAGTCGATACGTGCCGTGGTTCTCGAGTTACGAATTTTTAAAGTTTTGAGGTCGAAATGCCGTTTTTCACCGTGGCTAACCTTGATTTCTGCCGTTCTATAATGAGATTTAGTGATGGAGATACTGTGTTTTGTAGGATTTACAGTATAAGACTTAGTGAAAGTGCTGGGTAATGAAGCTTAGAGTGACCTAGATTTCGACTGGGATGAAGTTCCAGGTATGATGAACAACAGTTCGGAAGAAAGTTCTGAAGAAGATTTTTTTTTTTTTTCCCGAGTAAATGGCTCATGTGACATTCTTCAAACTTATGATATAGCAACATATATATTCGTAGGAATTTTTAAAATTATTTTCATTTCATTATTTCCTTTCCTCTCTTTTAAATTAATTTTTTAATTGGGTAACCATGTTCAAATTACGGAGTTACTTACCTTGCCGATGGTTTTCGGTGTAACTAAGCTCAGATAAGTGCATACTGAAGAGGGTTAAAACTGTAAGAAATTGTTTTCATTATAGGGAGACAGAAAAGAAGAGATTAGTTTTCTCAATGGAAAAAAGTGGGCTTCCCATTCCTTGCAGACTGCCTCTCCCTCCCCCACCCATCCCCGCTCCCTTTTTTCCCCCTGAGAAAAGAATATTCATTCCAATTGGGAAAAATAAATTCATATGAAACCTCTGCTGCTCTCAGAATAAGTGCAGGAACCAAAAACAATAGCACAAAACAAAGTGAAAACCAAAGCCATACTTATGAGGTGAACGGCTGGAAATCTCTTCTCGCAGCTTGGCGTTTTCATGGGTGGGTTGGCATTGCCTTCCTTCAGGCTGTGATTTTCCTGTTGGAAACAGAAGCAGAAAGTACACATCACTGATCAAAAACAACACTAACAACAATAAACAATAAACAAACAAACACACAACAAAAAGCAAAGAAAGGAAAAGAAAATCCAACAACAAACCAGCCAGCAACAACAAAACACAAAAAACAAAAGAAAAACAGAACCTCACTACTGTCTTTCTCAAAAAGAAAAAAACAACAACAAAGAAACAACACACAAACACACACAGAGATCAGCACACAATACATACCAAAAATGATGCATACTGTCACTGAGACACTTTCACCTAAGATATTCTGCTCAATTCATAATCTCCACAGAAAGTTTAGAAGTATCTAGCAAAATAAAAATGCATGAAATACTACTACAGCACATTTCTGACAAGTCCCTAAGTTTGCACCCAGAAATTCAGGCTACTAGAGTTCATCCGAACGCTGACAACATTACTATATTGTTCTATATAGCTAGTTTCCCGTCCGATGTGACAACATAACTATATCTTGTCGTCAGAGGATAACATCCATTCCAATGCTGACACATTATACGATCTCCTAGTTACAGTCCATCCTGCTTCTGACAAAGTGACAATCTTGTCAAAGCAAGAGTCTTTCTCACTGTCAACAGAATGACTGCCTTGTTGTCAGTGTCACAGCAAGTGTCTTTCTCACTGTCAACAGAATGACTGCCTTGTTGTCAGTGTCACAGCAAGAGTCTTTTTCAGTGTCAACAAAATGACTGCCTTGTTGTCAGAGTCACAGCAAGAGTCTTTCTCACTGTCAACAGAATGACTGCCTGTTGTCAGAGTCACAGCAAGTGTCTTTCTCACTGTAAACAGAATGACTGCCTTGTTGTCAGTGTCACAGCAAGTGTCTTTCTCCCTGTCAACAGAATGACTGCCTTGTTGTCAGTGTCACAGCAAGAGTCTTTCTCAGTGTGAACAAAATGACTGCCTTGTTGCCAGTGTCACAGCAAGTGTCTTTCTCAGTGTCAACAAAATGACTGTCTTGTTGTCACAGACACTATCTGCCCCACTGATAATGTTACTATCTTGTAAGAACTAGTGTCTAACCTACTGTGACAATGTATACCTACTTCTCGGTATGATGTTATCTGTAGTAAGTCAACTTCAGCTGATCATACACACTTGGAACTTCACATAACTGAGATGAGATCTGTCGGTCAAGGACGGGAGAGCTGAGAAAGTGAAAGCCAAGCGACTGCCAGAAACTAGACTGCTGGTGTCATGCATGCCCTTTCCGCCACGGAACACTGTCTGAAAGTGTGCCATTCATAGTCCTCTCCTTTCCCTACGTCCACCCCCCTCCACTCCCCTTTCCTCCACCCAAACCATCTCCATCCCCTCACACACACACACACACGCACACACACACACACACACACTCATACACACACACACACACACACACACACACACACGTGCACACTCATACTCTTTTGCCGAGTGAACCACACGACTGAATCTCAACGCCATGTCCATCTTTCATCAGGTCATATACCACAGAAAACAGCTGCCCAGGAAGTATAGCCAAACTACTCAGCATCAACTGTTAGCATGGGCGATAATTTGCTGCATTTGGTGGATAAATATTGGCCAAAGAGCCTGATAGGGGTGCGCATGCACACACAATCACACATGCACACGCACACATACACACACATATACACACACACACACACACACGCTCACTCTTTCTCTCCCCGACATACACTGACAATGACAACAGTGATTCAAACTCTCTCTTTGATTTACAATCTACACAACAACAACAATAGTCATGCTGATACCTTCTTCAGTCTGCTAATGTCCTGCTTGACACGGTTGTACAACTTCTGTGCATCCTGCAGCTTGGCTGTCAGCAGCTGCAGCTGCTGTTCACTGCTGCCTGCCCCCGCTCCATGCTCCTTCCCGCCAACACTGCTGCTGCTGCTGCCGCTGTTGCTGTTGCCCCCTCGCCCCCCTGCAAGCTGCGACTTCAGACAGGCGTTTTCATGCCTCAGCTGTCTGACCTCGCGCTCCAGCTGGCCCAAGGTGTCCTGCAGCGTGAAGGGATAAAGGCTGATCACATCTCTCTGCATGTGTGTGTGTGTGTGTGTGTGTGTGTGTGTGTGTGTGTGTGTGTGTGTGTGTGTGTTTGTGAATGTGTTGCAGACATAGTGACTACATGTGTACATACATGAGTGTATATTTGAGTAACTCTGTGTGTGTGTGTGTGTGTGTGTGTGTGTGTGTGTGTGTGTGTGTGTGTGTGTGTGTGTGTGTGTGACATACATGAGTGTACTTGGCACTGTGCGTGAACACTTGTATGTTTGTGCATAAGTGTATATGCTTGCGAAAGTTGCATGCATACACATGCATGCTTACATGCATGAGTGTTTGTATACCTGAGTAAATGTGTCTAAATGTAATATGCATGTGCAAGCATCATGCATGTCACTATCTGCTGCCTTGATTCCAGTAGCAACAACAGCCAGTTCAGTAAAATACCGAAGAGAACAGTGCTGGTGGGAAGGTGTTCATTCCACGGTGCATTAAACTATCAATGTTCTTTGCATCAACAAAGGTCTGTTCATTCTATGTTGCATAAAACTATCAGAATTCTCTCCAGCAACAGGGGTATTTTGGCCAAACACACTCAAGGCCTTGAAGCCTTCAGACTCAATCACCAGATTCAAGAGCTTGATATCTATCATGAGGACCTTACACTGACTGGCCAATTTTCAAAGGCACCAACACACAAATTATCAAAAAATGACAGATTGAACAGATGCTCCCCCCCCCCCCCTCCCCACCAAACACCTGGATCCCAGAGTCTCCCCCACTGTAGGGCTGAAGACAAACAAGGATCATACGTCCCCTAAACCTCACATGTCTGCATGATAAACAGCAAAAACACATGTACGTTCCTCACCTCATAGTCTTTATACAACAGATCAAAACGCGTTTTACGCAGCTCTGGGGTACTCCTCTCTCGATCTTCATCGTCTACTTGGTTCATTCCACCTTCAAAACAAGAAAAGAAAAACTGCTTCAATCTCATGCTCAGCTCTGATGGTGTCCTCTGTTTCAATCCACCTCCAGGCCCAGGGTAAGTGTGATGGCGGCAAGTTCATGTTGACTGTCGCTGGAGGTAACGGTTCCTCACTGTTGAGGCGGTCACTTTTGCTGGCCCTGCAACCTGGCAATTTCTGTCATCATTAGGAAGCTGCTTTGATGATGTGCTGCACCACTGATCTCTATTCCAATGATACAGCTTTATTGCAGGGTCTCCTGCGACGGTGCGCCTTGTGGCAACCTGACATCGACAACAAGCTAAGGACAGTCAGCGCTGAAACTGCAGTATGGCACCGTTTGTGAATGGGGCTGCCATTTAAACAATCCGCAGTATAAGAAAGCATAAAAAAAAAAAAAACACACAAACTAAGACAAAAACAAACAAAATGAAATCTTAGAATTAATGTGTATATGAAACAAAAGCAAAAATATTTAAGTCTGAGATTTAGTGTGCATTATTACTCTGAATCCAACATTCAGAAGACATTGCATGTTAAGCATATTTATCTGCCCAGACCTGTCTGTGTTAATGACAGACAGAGAGAGAGAGAGAGAGAGAGAGAGAGAGAGAGAGAGAGAGAGAGAGAGAGAGAGAGAGAGAGAGAGAGAGAGAGAGAGAGAGAGAGAGCAGAGAGAGAGAGAGAGAGTATGTGTGTGGGGGGGGGGGGGTTGGGTGTGGGTGTGGGTGTGCTGTGTGTGTGTCTATGAGTGTGCATGCCCGTGCCCTGTCCTTGACTACATGTGCGCCTACATGCATACATGCACTTGCATGAAGCATGCATATGTGTGCATACACCTGCTTTTTTTTTCAGGTGTACCCATCTGCACATTGATCATTCAATCCAACATTTATAGCCCCAGCTACTCACCTATATAGATATGATGTATGAGCATCTGTATGTTCAACCTCATTTTCAAGATAAAACACAAAAAAGAGGAACATCAATTACTACATACTCAACACTTCCTACAGCCAGACAGTGACATAACAATGATAGTGGTATAACATAATGGTACCAAGAAGTTTGGAGTAAGTTTCAACCTTGTTCTCACTGGGCTATGACAAGAGATCATCAAAAGGCATCATGGAGGCATTTCCATGTCAGGAACCTTCACTGCACAGCTCTCTCGTTATGTCCAGTGGACTGATGACCTGCCCACTCCCTCACTGACCCATTACTGATCCCAGCTGTGTTGGATGTTGTGAAGTATCAGAATCACACTGCTTTTTATGAATCATGGTGTGCATGAAGATTATAGTTTCCTTCTCCCTCTCTTACAAACTGTATTCACATGAGATTAGTTTTTGTGATGAATGAAATCACCATGAAGGTTCTCTTTTACTGAGTTTTATACACATTTTTTTTTTTCTAGACGATTGTTCATGTTTGGAACAGGATAATGAAAGGCAACTTTACATTAAACATGTGTGGATGTTTTCAAGTCTGTAAGAAAAAAGAAACAATAATAATAAACTTGTAAATATGTAAAACCAATCAGATTTAATGATTATGTATCCAAAAAAAGTGAATATTACAAAATAATTTTTCTTTTTTTTAAACACAAAGACACTCACAACACACACACACACACACACACACACACACACACACACACACACACACAAACACACACACACACACACACATACACAAACGCACACACATGCACATGCACACACATACACACACACATGCACACACACACACTCACGCATGCACACATGCGCACACACACACACACACACACACACACACACAAACACACACACATACACACACACACACACACACACATACACACACACACACAAATGCAGCAACAGTGCAGAATGCATACACCTCTTATACCATACCTCTTATCTGTTTCACTGGGTTCGTTTGATCAATGAGAACACGACAGCTTGGACACCTTTGACTCCTTTCCAGCCAAGTATCAATGCAGGCTCGACAAAACACATGGAAGTTGGAGCACAGAACTGGCTGCCTCACCTACAACAAAAGCAAAACCCAATTGCAAAAGTCATTGCAGAACATGCCATAAAGTAGTGTAATGATCAAGCTACCTGTACTGATCACCAGCTGGGTTTTGACAGACTGGCTGGATATGATATTAGTTATTACTGATACTACTGAGACTGCTGCCCATCAACAAATTTTCCTCTAACTTCTGCCTTCCTTCTTTCTCTCTCTGAGTACAGCAGCATTTCTCTCTTCATACCATGACTTTTTTCAGCACAGGTGTTGCTAGCACACGCTATTATAGTGTCTCAGGTTTGGGGGACAGGTTTGGGCCAGCAGCATTTGGAGCTTTTCAATTCACAATGACACAGGAACAAGGTTCACTGGTATCTTTCATTTCTCAGAAGATGAAAAGCAATGACCAGCATAGGTTCATCATTAGCTGAAGACAAGACTCACACTGTGCATTACAGAACAACTAGTGGCAGCAGCCATGTCAGATTCCAGTGTACATTCATCAAGGATTACTATGTCTGTCACCAACGCTTAAGAGCATGCAAAAAAAAAAAAAAAAAAAAAAAAAAAGAAAAAAAAGTCAAATATAACCAGCTACAATAGCATGGTGGTTAGTGTTGTGAATTTCTGGCTGGGAGGCCATGGGTTTGATTCACATCAGAGCCATTCTGTAGGATCTTTCTGGCCCGACCAGTTCCTATTCTGAGCCGAGTTTGTGATGGGCTGACAGTGGTGTAGTCTCATGGCACTAGACACTGTCATTTGGTGCAAAGACGCCGAGGCCGAACTGTTTTCCTAACGCAAATGTTTCATCATTTGTGTTTGTTGATCATTGACTCAATGACTCACTGACAGTCAGTTTTGCGGCTTCCGGCAAATGCAAATGAATAAAGGAAGTCTTGCAAGTGTGATAATCAGTACAAGCCCATTAGTAAATACACAGTGCATATTTTACCATTTTCATCATTTGTCTCAATATCTTCAGCTTGTATGGGTCTTATACCCCATTTCCATGTGACCTATTTTATGTCTTCCATTCTGTATGCACATGTGCAAGCGAACAACTTGTATGACCAACATTTTACTGGAACTGATTGTCTTCTTGCCACTCCATGATACTGGAAGGAAGAACCAGCTAGCAAAATCTATAGGGCACTACACTCATCACTGATGTGAGAGAGAGAGAGAGAGAGGAGAGAGAGAGAGAGAGAGCATTTCATCGGTTATTCTGGCCGTTTATCCGGACTTTTAAAACTGGTCAACTAAAACTGGTAAGAGCACAACAAAGGGTAAGCATGTTTGAAAGCGAGTAATAGTCCAATGAACGGGCAGGAGTGGAAGAAGGAGGAGGTGGGGAGGGGGTGTGTCAAATTGAGAAAACTATTCATTGAACAGTTTTGCCAGAACTTTCAGTGGTGATGGTTCATGAAACCTATGTTTCGAGAAGAATGTGGTTACAAATATGTAAATTAGGATGAAGAAACACTATGTGTACCTTCCCCAGGCATATCTGACAGGACAAAGGAAGAGTATAGATATCAGAAGCCGCTGGCTTTGGTCTGTCTTGGTCAGTCGGTAACTTAGCTGCCATCATTGATATGGACTCGTTTTGACTCGTTTTCAGCTTCGCCCCACTATATCTATTTACCGGTACTAAACGGATTTACAAAACGCTCTTTAAAAAAAAAAAAAAAAACAAACAAAACACACACACACACACACACACGCGCACGCCTTCTTCTTCCTAAAAAGCTGGTTCACTCAAAAATGAGTAGGTCACCAGCGCGCATGTTAAAAAAAAAGAAAATGCGACTCAGCCTGTTGGCCCCTGGAGCAAAATTTGGCAAACAAGGGGTCGCACATGATATTTAGGTTAAAAGCAATGGCCAGGTTAAGGCCTAGGTAACCATAAAATATATGGGGAAGTTAAAATAGAAAAGTCAATCAATATGCAGATCTCAAGATTGTCTTATCAATTTGATTTTTAAAAGAGACTGCATTTGTGGCAATCTTGATGGCACCCGGCAGTGAGTTCCACAGCCTTACAGAACTAGGATAAAACGAATGTAAATGGCTGTCAATATTTGATGCAGGTATGGCGTAAGATTGACCGCCACTCCTGGTGCTACTTTTAGTCAATACTAGTCCATATTCCAGTACTGGTCTAACCAGTGTTTTGTAGCAATCGTCCTTAACCTTTGGGGGGCAGTCGTTGATGTTCCTGTATAAGAAAGCTAAGATGTTGTTTGTTTTCTTACACACTAAATTGTAATGTTCTTTCCATTTGTGATAGAGTGTAGAGTATCATCATCATCATCATCATCATCATCATCATCTCTCTCTCTCTCTCTCTCTCTCTCTCTCTCCTTCATTGTGTTAAATGCCCTATCGACGAGCATCGTATCACTATTCATCACGTGACGCCCATTTATGACGGCTGTTGACGTAAAAGATTACTGATCATTAATGTCGTCGACTTACTGAAATTCTGTGTTTGTAATTCTTCTCCCTTCCCCCCCTCCCCCTCCCCCTCCCCAAGTTGAGTCTTTTGCTATAAAAGTGGAAAGTCTTCACTTGTGTTTCTCCTGCTACAAAGTATAACATTTAAATGGATACCACCCCACTGCTCTCACTTCCATTGTTATGAATGCTTTGAGAGATGTGTTCAATTCACCTCTTAACTTATACAAACCAGCACATCGACCCTATACGGTATGCTTGCAAACACCGCTGAGAAACGGATAATACTACTTTAACTCTCCTCCATATTACTTTCCTCCATTTGAACCACCATGGCCTATTCCTTTGTTTTCTTTCTTTTTTTCCCCCATTGATTTCTCCTCTGCTTTCAACATAATCTCACGCCTTAGTTACGGAACAATTTGATTTAGATGTTGATCGGAAGTTTACTCTGCGGATTTTTTTCTTATCTCAATAGAACATAATCTATGCAATTCCAGTCTGCGATCTCCTCTGATCGCTCTCCTTCCACAGGTATACCTCGAGGTACAGTGCTGTTTCCTGTGCTGTTTACTTTATACACTAATGACTGTAGCGGGAGGGACAAAATTCCTGCTAACAAATATCCGATTACTCAATCCTTTCGACTACTTGCGTGCTACGTGTGGGGGAAAGTGAGGGGAGGGGGCGGGGAAAGGGGGGTCCTCAAAGGGGCATAACAATACTCTACAGCTGACACTACTATTCTCACAAACGCACACACCCTCATCATAATCTTCATTCATTCTATCGACAACTTCATGGGGTTCGGTTTTTCTTTAAGAGACCTTTTGGCATCCTGTTTTCAGAAAAGCATTATTTTCAATAACAGTGCTGTACTTCTCAAATATTAAATTGATTAATTCATGAAATTGAAATAAAATCTGAACTTGGCATAGTAAAATTCGAGTACCACCCACGGTCGACCGCTCGCCTCTCCATATTTATTGACTTTGGGAGCCGTTCATCATTCACTGCACGCACGTTCTTTACCTCTTCACAATCTATCTGTTTTTGCGAGTGTGTAAA
>JADBJO010004342.1:98775-104838 GCA_016801955.1 Conus betulinus | reverse complement strand
CTCGAGGTACAGTGCTGTTTCCTGTGCTGTTTTACTTTATACACTAATGGACTGTAGCGGGAGGGACAAAAATTCCTGCTAACACAAATATTCCGATTACTCAATCCTTTCGACTACTTGCGTGCTACGTGTGGGGAAAGTGAGGGAGAGGGGGCGGGGAAAGGGGGGTCCTCAAAGGGGCATAACAATACTCTACAGCTGACAACTACTATTCTCACAACGCACACACCCTCATCATAATCTTCATTCATTCTATCGACAACTTCATGGGGTTCGGTTTTTCTTTAAGACCTTTTGGCATCCGTTTTCAGAAAAGCATTATTTCAATAACAGTGCTGTACTTCTCAAATATTAATTGATTAATTCATGAAATTGAAATAAAAAATCTGAACTTGGCATAGTAAAATTCGAGTACCACCCACGGTCGACCGCTCGCCTCTCCATATTTATTGACTTTGGGAGCCGTTCATCATTCACTGCACGCACGTTCTTTAACCTCTTCACAATCTATCTGTTTTTGCGAGTGTGTAAAAATCTAATAATAATTTGTATATCAACACACAGAAGCTAGAACATATACAAATATATTTGATGAATCAGGAAAATTCTATAAAATTCTTTTCCCCCAAAGCACAGATGTTGCATGAGCACTTATATTTCATGTCAAGTTTGATGATAGCAGCAACTGAGAACAGACACATACAAAAAAAGTGTGTGTGTGTGTGTGGGGGGGGGGGGGGGGGGGGGGGGGGGGGGGGTATAATGAGTTGTTTCACCTTCTGCTTTTTACATACCCTGGTACATTTTGATACAATGTAGATTTTACATTACTTCCGAATTTGAATCATTTAGTTGCCAAGAAAACTAAATGTAGCAAATATAATTCAAAACTACTGTCATTTTGTCAGATACGTTTTCGTTTTGACCAGCGAATGGTCTTGGTAGTAGCAATCCTTCACCTTAGTAGTAAGCCTCCATCGGTCATAGCTGAACATGGACAGAGTGCGCCTATATCCGACCTAAGATCAGCTGTCTGTCTGGGCTGTCTGCTCTATCCGAGCAGCGTCGCCTGTGGCTGCAGAGACCGATGCGAGAGTGGCAGTCTCTGTAGCAGTGGTCACCTAGTTGTATTGACACTGGTTTTGTTGGCTGTCATCCCCTTTCTGCGGGCTCGCTTTTCTGCTGCAGCAGCTGTCAGTTTGTCTTCGCCAATCTGCAGCCGTTTTTTGAGAGTGCTTCTCCAGCAGTTGCGGTCTGCTGCGAGGTCCTCCCAGGACTCAGTGTTGATCTCAAGCGCCTTCATGTCTCTTTTGCAAACGTCTTTGTATCTCAGCTGTGGGCGGCCAATGCTCCTCTGCCCTGAGGAAAGCTCTCCATAGAGATCCTCCATGCGGCGAACGTGGCCCCAGCCATAGCAGTCTCAGCAGCATACCTATACATGGTAGGGAGGCAAGCGCGAGACAGAACTTCTGTGTTGGTCACCCTGTCTTGCCAGGAGATGCCGAGTATACGCCGGAGGCTTCTGAGGTGGAAGATATTGAGCCTTTTCTCCTGGCGAGCATGCGTGGTCCACGTCTCACTGCCATACAGCAAGGTACTGAGAACACAGGCGTTATACACAGCCATCTTTTTGTCTTTGTAGTCAGCTTGGAATTTGTCCACACACTTTTTGTGAGGAGGAGCAAGTATTGTGGCTGCCTTCCTGATCCTCTTGTCGATATCTCAGTATCAAGGAGAGGTTATCGGTGATGGTGGACCCAAGTGAATTGATGGATGGCATAAAGCTCACAGTCATCAATGGTGATGGCTGGTGGTGACGGCGTGTCTTGACTCAGGACGTGTGTCTTCTTTAGGCTGACAGTCAGACCAAAGTCTTGGCAGGCCTTGGAGGAGGGGTCCGACAGCGACTGCGATTCCCGCTGGGTGGGGGTCAGCGGCATCATCGGCAAACAACGCCCATATCTCTGATGATGGTTTCGCGAAGCTTTGTCCTTGCTCTTAGGCGGGCGAGATTGAAAAGCCTGCCATCTGAATGGTCTATAACAATCATGAAATATATAACAGCCGAAGAATCAATTACAGACTGCGGATACTGTCACCAGGATAACGAAAAGGCCTTCAGTCATTGCATACTGTCACTAGGATAACAAAAAGGCATTCAGTCTTTCAGTAATTGGATTTGCATCGATTCGTGTCCAGTAATGTGTTTTAGTGCTGACAGGATATTGTTTAAAACAACTCAGACGTATTCTAAGCTTATTCGCATAAATGGTACATTGTTGGCAGGATATTGTTCAAATCAGTCAGAGACAATTCTAAGCTTATTTGCATAAAAGTTGTATTCTTGACTGAAGGATATTTTTTTTTAAATCAGACAATGTTTTGCCATTTCTTCTTTTCAACCAAAAAAAACAATGTAATCCACTTCAACATGACACAAAAATAACTATAAGCAAAATGCAGGAAGCGTTTTATGTGTATTAAAGGCGTAATGGCATAATCACTAAAACATAGAGCAGGCTGGTCATCATAAACTTACACCATTTTGCTGAATTTTAAATATTTACTCAGCTTTAACAGAACATTCTTGCCAGCCGAGAATAGTCTGCACAGGTTGTAAACAGATTTCACACTCGTATACTTTCTGGGAATAAAACGTACTCGTAACTCTTCATACTTTGGGCATTCCATAATGAAATGAAATTCGTCTCCAACATCTTGTTACAATCTTTACAAAAGCGTTCCTCGCGGGCAAGACCAAGTCTTCTTCCTACTTCAATCATGAGTTTGTGATTACTACATCGGAATTTAATTAAGGGAAATATATATATAGATCAGGTAATTGTTCAATGTAATTTTCACGTTTGAAATCTGTTTTATAATTTCTATAGAATAGGCATTTTATTACTTGAATATAATACCCTATTCCACGAAACGTACATAGTTATCTTTCAAAGATAAAGAAATGTTTCTGCATAACGATCTTTCGTTAGAAAACTGCTGTGTTTCCCAAATACAATCATAGCCTGTTTCTACGAAAAATGCTTTTTGTATACACTTTATCCACCCAGACATATAAATACCACTTTTATACAAGTCATATAAAACACAATATATTTTATTCGAATATTTATCCGTTTGAGTTGCTAGTGAGATCCAGAATCGGATCATTCGGGTTTTAATTTGCACAGACAACGGATAAATCCCAAGTTCCCCATATAATAACTCTGTCATGGTACTGCGATTAAGGTGGAGTAATGCTTTAAGAACTTAAGCTGCAAGCTTTCTATGATTTTGATATCTTCATAACCCCATATTTCACAGCCATATAATAGCACAGGTACAACCATCTTTTCAAATAGATCTAAAACAATATTCACGGGTAATTTTTGATTTCGAGCGACTTGGAGTAATGAAAACATTGCACTTTGTGCTTGATCATGCCTATGTTTTTTACATTTATGAAATTTACCAGATCTACTAAAACAGATTCCCAAATATTTGAAACTATCTACTATTTCAATGACTTCGTTACCAAATTTAAACACGTGTTTATTATTCTTACGTCCATTGAATATCACAATTTTAGTTTTCTGTACATTACAGTTAGTTTCCATCCAGTACAATACTCTTTAAACGCAGTAAGAGCTTTTTGCAAAGCATTACATGAGGTAGCAAACAAAACAGTGTCATCAGCATACAAAAGCAAAAAAAAAACAAAGATAACTGCTTAAGTCTGCATCAGGAAGATCTAAATCAATATTTAACGAAGTACAATTGTGATCAGAAAAATATTGTTCGAGGTCATTCAAAAACAAAGAAAAAAGAACCGGAGACAAATTTTCTCCTTGCCGCACACCCTCTATAACTACTAAAATAATCAGATTTGTTACCGCTTATGAAAACACACGATTTGATTTGATGATACATGTTTATAATCACCTGGAGAATCTTACCATTCACTCCTTGCTTTACAAGTTTTTGCCATAGTCCTAATCTCCACACAGAATCAAAAGCCTTCCTAAAGTCAACAAAAGCACAAAACAATTGCTTTTTTTTTAGCAGCGCAAATATTGACAAGGCTTTTTCAAAACAAATAAATGATCCAATGTGGAATGACCACGACGAAAACCAGCCTGACTTTCAGAGAGGTGCTTATTACTTTCAAGAAAATCAGTTAATCGATTATTCAAAATCGTTGTAAACAATTTACCTACGCAGCTAAGCAGTGTTATTCCACGATAATTGTCACAGTCGTCTTTATCGCCTCTCCCTTTGTAGATTGGTAGAACAAGTCCCACTACCCATTCTTCAGGAATCACACCTGAGCTAAGAACTTTATTGAAAAGTTTACGATAAATTGTAGTCATTAAGGGCACGCTGTTCTTAATATATTCGTATATAATCCTGTCATCACCTGGAGCTTTCCCATTTTTCAATTTCTGCACTGCTGATTCTACATCTACATCCTCGATTGGTCTATTCAAAAAACTCGAGATCAAAATTTATATCACATTCAACATCATCTTCCACCCCATCATCATCAACGTGAAGATTCATATTTTTTAAAGTGGTCATAAAGTTCATTCAAACCAATAGGACACGACACATTTGGTTTCCTTTTTATTTTTGCCCAGTACTCTTTTGGTCGCTTTGTCCTTAAACACCTAATCTCTTTGTGCCATTTTTTTGTTGTGAATTCTTTCTGATTTTCTTAATACCTTCTTATAATCTTTACTTTTAATCAACAAATTTACACGATTACCAATGGAGTCATTTCTGTTTAATTTTATTTTTAGCTCTAAAATAAGCGGCCCTCCTATTCTTGCACACAATATTAAACCAAGGTTTATTTTGATTATGTTTTGACGACTGTCTTCTATTTCCTTTCTGAACTTCACCAAGGGTATCCTTGGCGGCTTTCATAAGAAGAATGTGTGTTAACAATTCATTTATATTGGCTACTGATTCATTATCATTGTCAAGTAAATTGTTTTAAAATCTTTAAACATCTTTAACACACAAACTTTCTCGGAAATACTCTGCTTTAGTAGCATCCCATCTTTTAATTTTGATTTGACCAGCATCAGGCTTACATTTGAAATATTCAACTGATTGTTGAAGACTGCATCTTACAGTTTTCTGTGAGTCATCATGCCTGACTTGAAATACCTTTTAAACACATAACTAGAGGACAGTGAACATCTGATAACATGGCATCAAAAGGATCAACATCAAAATCTGTGACATGAGGATACAAATGAGGTGAACCTATGATATAATCAATAACAGTGCATCCACACTACACACACACACACACACACACACACACACACACACACACATCGACGAAACCCTCTCTTGCTACATCCATTAATATTTGGCTGGACACGGTCTATAAACAGGAAACTGTTAATGTCGCTCATGAAATCAGCTTACCTGGATGTTCTGTAACTTACAGAGAAGAGACATTGTCGAACTACACACATAAGTGTAATATAAAAAAAAAAATCTGTCTGTTTCGTGATTTAATTGGATAATTTGGGTTCATCAAACTAACAATACTCTTCATCTTCTCTGTTTCAAAATGCTTTAAGCATTACGCTAATCAACTAGTTGAAAAACAATGAGTAAGAATCTCGGCTTTGCGTTTTGCAGATTATGACATGAATGGTAAACGTAGAGAGATAGCTGCTGCATACTGCTGCTTTCTTTCTACAGTGAAAAATGCTGATATTGTGTTGCATTCAGTAGAATCTATTTTGTGCTGACATTTGTCAGTTTCTGTTGCTTCAGCGTAAGGGTCTCGTTTGACTGTTAAAACTGAGCAGATATGAACAAATGTCGCGAGCGTTGTGCATGTTCAGTTTAAATACACTCACAAGTACGTTCATGAAAGCGGTTGAACTTGTTTATGTTACCGACAGAGAGCCCCGTAATGATGATGAATAACGAGAAACGCTCAAGATAAAACATAACTTACTTGAAGTGTCATATTATGCCATAAGTCATCCAATATGCGTATACTTCATTTTTGTCCAATTCTTGTGAAGCTAAAATGCT
>JADBJO010004342.1:88775-93775 GCA_016801955.1 Conus betulinus | reverse complement strand
ACGAAGGCAAATGATGCAGCTTATATTGTTCACACACACACACACACACACACACACACACACACACACACACACACACACACAAACACACATATATATATATATATATATATATATATATATATATATTGTTAAAATGAGCTATTAAAATGTAGAAGTAAAAATATCTCTACAAGCTGGTTTCCTGAAGAGTGCGAAAGCTTGAAACAAGCTTTTAGAGATAGTTTTACTTCTACATTTTAGTACCTCATTTTAACAGATGTTGCTCCCCAGGTGGTTGAGCTTTTTAAAAATCTCGAAGGGCACTTTGATACTATAGATAGATAGATAGATAGATAGATAGATAGATAGATAGACGTAGACAGAGACAGAGACAGAGAAACAGAGACAGAGACAGAGAGGCAGTCATTCACACACATCCATGTCACCATTGTGTCCCTGCAACATGTTCCACACCCATCTCCAGCCCATCTCCAGCACTTTATCTTTCCCCATTCTAGCACAATCAATGTCACTGTATTGTCTAATGGTATATCAATACTGTTATTAGTGTATACAAATATCAGGGAAGGCTCGTCTCCATTGGCTGAGTGTTGTTGAGCATGTTAAGATATCGCCGTGAGTCCCTTGACTTGCATCGTGCAGAAATTGTATTTAGTGTTGGCCGTGTTCATGCTGGCTGTGGCCCGGACAGTGTATTTTGTGTTGGCTGTGTTCATGCTGGCTGTGGCCCAGACAGTGTATTTTGTGTTGGCCGTGTTCATGCTGGCTGTGGCCCAGACAGTGTATTTTGTATTGGCTGTGTTCATGCTGGCTGTGGCCTGGACGGTGTATTTTGTGTTGGCTATGTTCATGCTGGCTGTGGCCCTGGACGGTGTATTTTGTGTTGGCTGTGTTCATGCTGGCTGTGGCCTGGATGGTGTATTTTGTGTTGGCTGTGTTCATGCTGGCTGTGGCCTGGACGGTGTATTTTGTGTTGGCTGTGTTCATGCTGGCTGTGGCCTGGACGGTGTGTATTTGTGTTGGCTGTGTTCATGCTGGCTATGGCCTGGACGGTGTATTTTGTGTTGGCCTCGTTCATGCTGGCTGTGGCCTGGACGGTGTATTTTTGTGTTGGCTGTGTTCATGCTGGCTGTGGCCTGGACGGTGTATTTTGTGTTGGCTGTGTTCATGCTGGCTGTGGCCTGGACGGTGTATTTTGTGTTGGCTGTGTTCATGCTGGCTGTGGCCTGGACGGTGTATTTGTGTTGGCTGTGTTCATGCTGGCTGTGGCCTGGACGGTGTATTTTGTGTTGGCCTTGTTCATGCTGGCTGTGGCCTGGACGGTGTATTTTGTGTTGGCTGTGTTCATGCTGGCTGTGGCCCGGACAGTCTTGTTTGGTGACTTAATTTTTTTTTTCTTTTGATTTTGTTGATGATTTTTAGACCTGATTTGGAAAATGGAAGGAAACTTCGAAAGCTATCTGCTATCATATTAACGATGAAGCTTTTGCTTGTTATGATCACAGGTGAGATTTTTGAAAAACTCAGGGAGACTTTGTGTCTCACGTGGTGGAAATTTCAATGGTTCAATTGACCAAGGAATTAAAAAAAAAAAAATGGACCAGGACAATTATACCATCTACATCCTCTTCCACAAAACAGAGGCATAGATCAAACAAATTATTATAGGGTCGTTTCCTCGAGAATATTTGCAGAGAACTGTGTAGGTCCGTGATAAATAACAGACCGCGAAGCGAATGAAAGCAAATAATGGACAAAGTACAAGCTGCAGTCAGAGCTTGTTTTTCATGTTGACCAAATATTCAGGGACATTTCCTTTTTTGCATCAATAACCTGCAGGAATAAAAAGCGGCGTCTAGCGGTGTCTGATCTTCACAAACTCTGAGAAGCTGATGATTGTGGGTCTGGGAACGTTTCATGACCTCTTCAGCGATGACAGGGAAGATGATACAAAAGACAAACTGTTTGTGTACAGCTCCATAAAGCCTGTCTGACTGACATAGCGCTATACTGTCGCCAAGCAAATCTGAAAACTACCACTGAAATCCATCCTGGAGGAATATAAAGCAGGGAAGATCAGACTTCAAAGCATGCTGGAGGACTCAGGAGACAAGGTGGTTGAAGCAATCAAGCCCCAGCTGAAGACAGGCAGAAAAATGGAAAGTTCAAGAGGCGATGGATTCTGCAAAAGAAAGTCTCAAGATCAGAGAAATAACAGGACACGCACAGACCAACAGACAAGGACTGGGGGTGACCAAAACTGAATGGTGGTCAAAGGCCAAAGAAAAAAGCCAAAAGAGACATGATGATTCAGGAGATGAGAAAAGAAGAAGACCAACAAAGACTCCAAAAAGCAGTCCAGCAGAGCCAGCAAGGGCAATGGACAACGTGGGAGAATGCACTCCAAAGAAGTCTCACTTGGAATGACATTTGGCACATGGCCCCTCTCAAGATCAGCTTCATTCTCAGATCTGCATATGACCTTCTGCCTTCAAATGCAAACCTGGTGAAGTGGGGAAAAACAGACGATCCTTCATGCCCCTTTTGCCATGAAAAACAAACAGTGGAGCATGTCCTAAGCTCATGTAAAGTAGCCTGGCTCAAGGAAAGGTACACATGGAGGCACAACCAAGTGCTCAAAGAGATTGTACAAGTAGTCTGGGCTAGTACCAACAGCACAAAAGGGGAAAAATCAGGACTCCAAAAGCACCCGCAACATTCTTCACGGCAGGAGGCAGCGAATCATAGCCAAGAACAACAGTGCCACTCGGAACATGCAGGCAGAGTCTGCTGGACGGGGCAGATGACTGGGAGTGCACAGCAGACCTCCCAGAATGGAATAGTCATCCAGAGATTATCAGCAAGAGTGGCATGAGACCAGACATAGTATGACATTCTCAGTCAACCAAGGAGCTGATCATGATCGAGCTCACGGTGCCATATGAGAACAGAATGGAGGCAGCTCAGATCTACAAGACTGAAAAGTATGCTGATCTGGCAAACAGCCTGAGGAGAGAAGTAGAGAGAAGGCTATCAGGTCAAAGTCCTCACTGCAGAAATTGGAGCTAGGGGGTTTGTGGGAACGTCTGCATACAGCCTCATGAAACAGCTCTCTCAGTTGCAGGGAGGGAAAAAAAAAAAGCCCTGAAAGCAATGGCAGAAGCGGCAGAGAGAGTGTTCAAGTTGGATCTGGTCAAGGAGGAACAAAAGTGAACTTCATAAGGCTTAACTTTCCTACAAATATCAGGTGTCCCCTGTGGCTCAGTGGTTAGTGCGCGAGTCATTAAGTGGACATGAGCATGTCCAGAAGGGCATGGGTTCGAATCCCAGTCATGGCTCATCCTAAGATGGGGGGGGAAAAAAAGGGGCAGCAGAGGGACATCCCGGGTGTGGCCCAACCCCCTAGAGTGTCAGAAGATAAGGGCCGAAACACTCGCTTGAAGGGGGCTTCTCTTCTGAGGAGGACTCTCTGCTGCCACGCTCTCCACGAGTTTTTCTTTCTACTGCAGTCAGGACTGACGCTCAGCTAACTGATTCCATCCCATGAGATGGTGGAGGTGAAGCGAGGAGGCCCCTTGTGGTTCCCTTGGCTTGTTGCTTTCTTTACATCTGACGAGACGGATATGTCTTCTCCTGTGCCCATTGTTTTCTTTGTTTGTCAATTAAGAAAAAAAATGATAGTACGGAACCATTGTTACAAAAACCGGAGGAAAAGCGGAAGTGGCACAAGGATGACCTGACTGTACTGACGAACGAAGTACTTTGTCTATCGTTCAGACTGTATTGTATTAGTGTTGACGAACTTTGTACATCGTACTCTGTACATCGTTCTGTATGTTCTGACTGTAGTGTATAACGAAGTGATGACGAAGTACTCTGTACATCGTTCTGACTGTACTGTATAAGTGATGACGAAGTACTCTGTACATCGTTCTGACATCTGTACTGTAGTGTATAAGTGATGACGAAGTAGTGTTCTTTGTACATCGTTCTGACTGTAGTGTATAAGTGATGACGAAGTACTCTGTACATCGTTCTGACTGTAGTGTATAGTGTGACGAAGTACTTTGTACACGAAGTACGAAGTACTTTGTACATCGTTTGACGAAGTGACTTTGTAGTGTATAAGTGTTGACGAAGTACTCTACTGTACATCGTTTGACGAAGACTGTAGTACTGTATAAGTGATGACGAAGTACTTTGTACTCTGTACATCGTGTCTGACTGTAGTGTATACTGTCTTGTGTGACGACGAGTACTTTGTACATACTGTTCTGACTGTAGTGTATAAGTGATGACGAAGTACTCTGTACATCGTTCTGACGATGTAGTGTATAAGTGATGACGAAGTACTCTGTACATCGTTCTGAATGTAGTGTATAAGTGATGACGAAGTACTCTGTACATCGTTCTGACTGTAGTGTATAAGTGATGACGAAGACTTGTAAGTACTCTGTACATCGTTCTGTACTGCGTCTGACTGTAGTGTATAAGTGATGACGAAGTACTCTGTACATCGTTCTGACTGTAGTGTATAAGTGATGACGAAGTACTACTCTGTACATCGTTCTGACTGTAGTGTTGACGAAGTGACTGACGAAGTACTTAGTGTACATCGTTCTTCTGACTGTAGTGTATAAGTGATGACGAAGTACTCTGTACATCGTTCTGACTGTAGTGTATAAGTGATGACGAAGTACTTTGTACATCGTTCTGACTGTACTGTCTTGGTGTTGACGAAGTACTCTGTACATCGTTCTGACTGTAGTGTATAAGTGATGACGAAGTACTTTGTACATACTGTCTTGGTGTTGACGAAGTACTTTGTACATCGTTCTGACTGTACTGTATAAGTGTTGACGAAGTACTTTGTCTATCGTTCAGACTGTACTGTCTTGGTGTTGACGAAGTACTTTGAACATCGTTCTGACTGTAGTGTTTAAGTGTTGACGAAGTACTTTGTACATACTGTATTAGTGTTGACGAAGTACTTTGTA
>JADBJO010004342.1:81275-83775 GCA_016801955.1 Conus betulinus | reverse complement strand
ACGACGGATCGAGAGAGATGAGAGGACGGAGGCCCGTGAGCTGAAAGGGGGGGAGAGAGCAGGGAAGGTGTGAAAACGACTAGGGGTCTTGATCACCAAAAGGGACTGAGAGGTCTGTGGTGGAAATAGGAGGGAGAAACAACAGCCTTGGAGAGGAGGAGGGGGGAGCGGGGTGGGGAAGAGGGAGGGGGGGTTGGGGAGGAGAATGGGAAGGCGAGGAGGGGGGAGATGCGGTGAGAGGGGGAGGGGAGGGGAGTGAGCGGGGACGATGGGAGAGGGAGGGAGGAGGGAGGGAGGAGTAGAGGAGGAGGTGGGACAGGAGAGAGAGGTGATCGGAGAGAGTAGAGAGATGAGCAGAATGCTCGGAGATGCCGATTATGATGTTTTTATTTCACAAATAGGCCAGTAGCCCTTAGGAGGGGGGGGGTGGTTGGATACTAAGTAATAAAAGCAAACATGCGCCAATTCATAATGCATTATGAAATGCATTTAACAAATTAGTAACACAACATATTTACTGTTTAAGACATGTTGCATTCTGAATGCTTAGACATAATACAGTTGGAGAATGTAATGTTTGGTTGTTTGCATTTGAATGATTGCCAGTTATTAACTAAGTAAGTTTAAAGAAACAAGAAACATGATTTCTGAGGTATTTGGTGAATCCACTTGCTGCTGTCTATACAGTCGTAGGTCAAGGGGGGGAGGAAGGAGACAGAAAATGACCATTCATTGCGAGGTTACTTCGTGACAGAGAGAGGAGAGGAGAGGACAGAGAGAGGAGTGGAGAGACGGAGGAGGGAGTGTGAGAGAGCGAGAGAGAGGGGAGGGCCCCCGGAGAGGATGGGAGAGGAGGAGGAGGGGGAAGATTGAGGAAGGAGAGAAGAGTCAGGGAGAGTCATGGGAGGAAGAGGGGACAGGGGCTGTGGGGAGGAGGAGGTGAGGGAAGGGGAGGGAGGGAGCGGGGTGGGGGAGGGGTGAGAGAGATTCTTCCGGAGAGGAGAGAGAGAGGAGAGCGAGGAGGGAGATGATGGGGGATCAGTGTCCGGAGAGGTGGGAGAGGTGACGGAGGAGACAGGAAGAGGGAGTGGGGCGAAGGGAGAGAGGAGACCGAGAGGGGGAGGAGCGGATGGGGAGTGGACGAGGAGAGAGAGACGATGAGTAGGAGAGATGTAGCTGGATTTCACAGTAAACTTGGTTTTAACAGGTAGAGGATATAAACAAAATAATAAAATTAAAAGATCATAGCAATGTAATCTACGCCACTGTTGTAATTGATTACTTCTACTAAAATCACAGCCACTTCGCTGTCGTCCATGAAACTAGATTTACTTCCCCCTGAGGTTTTTAATCCAAACTTTGTATCTCGAGTAATCGCCTCCGTAGCTCTTTGGCCACACAAAACAGCAGGGACCAACACGCCCAAAAACCCGCAGGTCGATTGCAGATGGTGTCAGGACCTTCTCATGGGGCGATGCCCTGCGTTGTGCGGAGCAGCCAACAACATATGTTTTTTGTGTGCGATATATTTTTATTTGTTCCAAGCACAGAGATAGACTACCGTTTCCCAGTTTCGGGTTACTAGGAGTAGTGGGGAGGCTAGGTGTCTAGATGAGTCTTGAACAGAGTGGCTAATCGATAGTTAAACAGCATTTACCTTCCATCTCTTAAAAGGGAAACAATCTCTCTCTCTCCTCTCCTCTCTCTCTATCTCTCTCTCTCTCTCTCTCTCTCTCTCTCTCTCTCCTCTCTCTCCTCTCTCTCAGTAGACGTTTCTTGTGGAACAAGCTGTCCCTTGAGTAACGATTGGTACACTGGTATAGAATCAGGCCTGCACTAATAATTGTAAAGTGTATCTTTTCTGCTGCCATCACCACTTGCCGTACCACCACTCCATAACTCCTGCATTATTGATCACTGTACTTAGAGCCGCCAGCTCTAGGTGCGCGCGCGCGCGTGCGTGTGCGCGCGCAACATCTGACCTCTTTAAAGTACACTGATGAAATCCTTCTGACAGAAAATTATTACAGTCGAATTCATTCTGCCTAGACAGACCATACCGTAAACACTCTCTCTCTCTCTCTCTCTCTCTCTCTCTCTCTCTCTCTCTCTCTCTCTCTCTCTCTCTCTCTCTCTCTCTCTCTCGTCCGGTGTCTACCACTCTCTTGTCTGTTACCCCATCTTTCTGACAATCCATTCAACATGCTGGAGTGCACATGGATAGGTCTAGTTTGTCTTCCAAAGGATGGCGAGTTTCAGTGGTTGCTAGAGTCGATGACTTGCTGCGTACGACGAACAACATGTAGACCATCAGTTACCCCTTCTGTGTGTGGATTGGTATTATTTTTATAGTATATGGATCTCTATCAATACGAAGTACACACACACCATACCAATGTATAGCATAAGGGTCCGTCTCAATCAGACACAGTATGCTATCTCCCGTTTTTCTAGCCAATTTGTAGTATATGTGTGTGTTGAATATAATTTGTTGTAGGGG
>JADBJO010004342.1:66275-71275 GCA_016801955.1 Conus betulinus | reverse complement strand
GCATAATATTATCATCATCCGTCAGAGAGTTTCTTTCTCAATATCATCATCATCGTCATCATCGCCTCAACATCCCCACCCATCATCGTCATCATCTGTTAGTGGGTTTGTTCATCGCTATCGTCATGATACATCGCTATCGTCATGATACATCGCTATCGTCATGATACATCGCCGTCGTCATGATACATCGCTATTGTCATGATCGCTACAATAACAGTGACTGCCGCAAGAGAAGTAGCAGCAGCAGCAGTAGCAGTAATTTGTTGTTAATGTAGTAGTAGTAGTAGTAGTAGTAGTAGTAGTAGTAGTAGTAGTAGTAGTAGTAGTAGTAGTAGTAGTAGAAGCACAAGAAGAATAATAAAATACTATTATCCTCATGACAACATCCATAACAACATCACGATAAATTCTACCCCTGCAAAACACTGTCACACTAGATGGATATTCTGTCACACTAGATGGGCATTCTGTCACACTAGATGGGCATTCTGTCCAGCTAGATGGGCATTATGTCACTCAAGATGCGCATTCTGTCACACTAGATGGGCATTCTGTCAAGCTAGATGGGCATTCTGTCACACTAGATGGGCATTCTGTGTCAAGCTAGATGGGCATTCTGTCACACTAGATGGGCACACAGACTCCACCAAGGTCCAACAATCCTCTGGGGGAAAAGTAGCAAACTTCCGTCATCAGGGTTTAATTCAAAGCTGCAAAGTTTGACGGCGTAGCCAGTGTATTTGATTTCGATCCAAATTACAGATGGACCTTGAGCCAAATTCTATCTCATAATGAAATTTGTATCAACTGGTTCACGGTTCACTAACAGAAAAACTTTGAAACAAACAAAAGTTCGGAAATCTGCAAGGGAGGTAACCTTTATTAGATTTGGCGTTCAGCGAGAGTAACCCCGCCGATGTCATGGGACAGATGCGACTCGTGTGCACGCTCAAAGCAATTCTGCCCCATCTGTCAGCTAACCAGTTCAATCTGAGAGAGAGAAAATGCCAGCACACAGGTATGAAACAGTGCGTCTGTGATGCAGATGGTCAATATCCCAGCTGTTATCTTGACGTGCGTTTCACAATCAAATGTTCAACTCTAGATCTAATTCTCTGACCCATTAACTGGGAACAGCGTCATTTCATTTGGAAAACACAGGATTATCTTTACCCGATTTTTTTTTTTTTTACCGGAAGGGATCAATTGTTGCGATGCCTGTTCAGAAACAAACACACTGGATCAATTGTTGCGATACCTGTTCAGAAACAAACACAGAGATCAATTGTTCTGATACCTGTTCAGAAACCCACAGAGATCAATTGTTGCGATTTTCAATTGTTGCGATACCTGTTCAGAAACAAACACAGAGATCAATTGTTGCGATACCTGTTAAGAAACAAACACAGAGATCAATTGTTGCGATACCTGTTAAGAAACAAAACACAGAGGTCAATTGTTGCGATACCCTGCATGAAAACACACACTGTTTGGCGGAGGTAATACATCTGAGGCATCATTCCAAGTCGGGGAAAAATGTCTGAATGGACAGCACCCTGCTATAATTATCAGTTCAACCAATGCTGAGGACGAGCAGGTTGACTGGCTGGTTGATGACGATGAAGATACTGACGATGATAGCTGTGGCTGCTTCATGACGACGACGATGGTGTGGATTATAATCACTTGGGTGATGGTCATGATAATGATATCGACAAAGGTATAGATGATGGTGATGATGATGATGATCAGTAAGAAGACGGCCATCAGTAACAAAATGTACTCGCGTGTGGCATTCAACCTCGGCACCTGCAGCGGCACGCACTGCCATGGGGACCTCAGGATTTGTCTGCATGCCTCCATCCACACAACTGTCAAGCAAACTGTCACACCATCACGCCACGTCTGTATAATCCCCCTAACAGGCTACGTCGCAGCAACCGTGACACCAACACGTCACGCCAATATAATATTCCTAGCAGGTTATATTGGGCAGTCAGCGAGCAACTGTGAGACCACACGTCACGCCAATATAATATTCGTAGCAGGTTATATTTGGAAGCCAGCGAGCCAAGCTGATCAGGAACACCCAGCTCTGAATAGATGCAGTGAAGGACCAGCTCTGAACACACCCTGAAACAGCCGCACTGAACAAGCTGCAGCGTATCAGCTCTTAACACTAACGAACCGCCTGATGTGCACAAACACAGAGCTAGCCCCCAGCACTGAACACGTAATAAAATATTAGTTCTGAACAACTTTAATGGTACAAGCTCTGAAAAGCTACCGAACTGCCAGATCTGCCCAATATAGCGCTAACTTCCAGCGCTGAACAGACAATGAAATATCAGTTCTCTGAACAGACATTGAAGTACAGTTCTGAACAGACATTGAAGTACAGTTCTGAACAGACATTGAAGTACAGTTCTGAACATACATTGAAGTACAGTTCTGAACAGACATTAATGTACCAGTTCTGAACAGACATGAAATATCAGTTCTAAATAGACATTGAAGTACAGTTCTGAACAAACATTGAAATACAGTTAGGAACAGATATTGGAGTACAGTTCTGAACAGACATTGAAGAACAGTTCTGAACACACATTGATATTTCAGTTCTGAACAGACAAAGATGTATGAGAATCAGATCTCGACAAACATCAAAGTACCAGCTGAGAATAGAGAGAGAACAGGAACGGACTCTTGAAGTACAAGTCTGAAAGACTGTAGGAGCTAGCGACCAGCAGTGAACAGACACTGAAGAATCAGACTCTGAAGTGTCAGCTCTGAACAGGTCTTGATCTTCAAGGTCTGACCAGTCACAGACCTAAATACCAGCTCTGAACATGCAACAAACGAAACGAACATATGTGAAATGAATCACAGAATGAGCATATGTGAAATGAATCACAGAATGTATCTGTCTCCTCCTTCGTCTTGTTCCAGTAGACAACTCTTGGGCCCATCATACTGGCATCTCTCCCTACACGGCTGCCACTTCCAGGTGTGTTCTGCGGCATTCCACACACAGCTGCTGACATGCAGGATTGTCATCAGGGGACCTCCCCCCCACACACACACACACACACTCATATTCCCCCTGACGAGATACTGAACTGCTGCCCAGTCATTTGGGTGATGTTCAGAACTACCTGATTGATGCAACATACTGTACCCTGTACGTACGATTTTCTGAACGACTGCTGCAACTCTCTTACCAATTTTCTGCTGTATGTCACTTCAGCAGGCAAAAAAAAAAAAAAAAAAATCAACAACATTGTCAGACCTATCTCGAGAGGTCCACTTTCCAGCCCTCTCCCCTCCCACCCACACACACTCCAACCCCACCTCTCTCCGTCCTCCCCTAGCAACAGAGAGAGAGAGAGAGAGAGAGAGAGAGAGAGAGAGAGAGAGAGAGAGAGAGAGAGAGAGAGAGAGAGGAGACAGAGAGACAGAGAGACAGAGAGACAGAGACAGAGACAGAGAGACACAGAGAGAGAGAGAGACAGCACGGAATTGGCAGTTATCATCCACTTAGGAATCACTGTTTCTGGTGACCTCAATAGCGGTCAGAAACTTTAAATTCCCCCCCCCCCCCCCCCCCCCCCCCCCCCGCACTCTCTTCCCCCCCTCTCTCCCGTCCTCCCCCCCCCCCCCCCCCCCCCCCCACACATCCCTCTCCCGTGTATCATCTCCTCTTACTTCCATCCTCCCAAGTCTGATTCCAGTTCCTCAGTAAAAGGTTTCTTCACGTCGTACTTCTTTATCTGTTTCATTCATTCATTCATTCATTCATTCATTCATTCATTCATTCATTCATTCATTCATTCATTCATTTATTTGTTTGATTTCATTTATCGGTTTACTTATTCACTTTTCTTGATCGATTGATTAATTGATTGATTATCTATCAACATACATTTATCTATTTATTCATTTTTTAAATTAATTAATTAATTTATTTTATTATTTATTTACTTATTTATCTATTGCTGTCTATACCCCCCATCGCCCTCCACACTCGTTCGCCACACTCCTCTTCCCACCTCCTCCTCCGCCACTCCGTCCCACACTGCCCCTTCCATTTTCAGCCTCCAGCTGTACTCACCTCCTTCACCCCAAATATTCACCCCTCTGTGCCACCCCAAATATTCACCCCTCTGTGCCACACTGTCCCTTCCATTTTCAGCCTCCAGCTGTACTCACCCCCTTCACCCCAAAATTTCACCCCTCTGTCCCACCCCAAATATTCACCCCTCTGTGCCACACTGCCCCTTCCATTTTCAGCCTCCAGCTGTACTCACCTCCTTCACCCCAAATATTCACCCCTCTGTGCCACACTGTCCCTTCCATTTTCAGCCTCCAGCTGTACTCACCCCCTTCACCCCCAAATATTCACCCCTCTGTCCCACCCCAAATATTCACCCCTCTGTGCCACACTGCCCCTTCCATTTTCAGCCTCCAACTGTACTCACCTCCTTCACCCCAAATATTCACCCCTCTGTCCCACCCCCAAATATTCACCCCTCTGTGCCACACTGCCCCTTCCATTTTCAGCCTCCAGCTGTACTCACCTCCTTCACCCCAAATATTCACCCCTCTGTGCCACACTGTCCCTTCCATTTTCAGCCTCCAGCTGTACTCACCTCTTTCACCCCAAATATTCACCCCTCTGTGCCACACTGCCCCTTCCATTTTCAGCCTCCAGCTGTACTCACCACCTTCACCCCAAATATTCACCCTCTGTGCCACACTGCCTCTTCCATTTTCACTCACGCACATAACCAAAAGCCAGTCCAAAACACAGCAACAGACAAGACTCATGTAGCAAATTAAAACACGACCCACTCCCGAAGGTTTCTTTTCCTTTTTTCTTCTCTGTTCTGTTTGTCTCTCTATTGCTCTGTCTGTGTGTATGTGTGTGTGTGTGTGTGTGTGCGTGCGTGCGTGCGTGCGTGTGTGCGTGTGTGTGTGTGCGCGTGCGTGCGTGCGTA
>JADBJO010004342.1:51275-56275 GCA_016801955.1 Conus betulinus | reverse complement strand
CACTGCCTGACCTCAACACTGACCTGACCACTGCTACAGCCACTGGCTGACCTCAACACTGACCCACCTGCCTCAGTGGCGGCCTGTTGGGGCTGCCCTGACCACTGCACCGTCAGAAGTCGGCCCCCGGTCTGCACAGTGTTGGAGATCAGTTGCTGGCTGGATATGCTGGGCCCCGGGCCCCGCCTCTGTGGCCATGACCCCTGGCGTCACGTGGTGCGTGTGCAAAATAGACTTCTCCGCACGGAGATTCCAGCCGTCATTTCCGGGGTCACCTTCGTATCTGCAACAGCCATGTTAAAGGATGATACTTTTGTAGTTCTAGTTTTTTTGTCTGTCTGTTTACTTTTGTAGTTTAGCTTTTTTGTCTGTTTACTTTTGTAGTTCTAGCCTTTGTCTACTTTTGTGTTCTTTTACTTTTGTAGTTCTAGCTTTTGTCTATTTACTTCTGTAGTTCTAGTTTTCGTATGTTTACTTTTGTAGTTCTAGCTTTTGTCTGTTTACTTTTGTAGTTCTAGCTTTTGTCTGCCTGTTGTTAATGGTTTGTTAGGATGGTGCTTTTGTAGTTCCAGCTTTTGTCTGTTTACTTTTGTAGTTCTAGCTTTTGTCTGTTTACTTTTGTAGTTCTAGCTTTTGTCTCTTTGCTTTTTTTGTAGTTCTAGCTTTTGTCTGTTTTGTCTTTTGTAGTCTAGCTTTTGTCTGTTTACTTTTGTAGTTCTAGCTTTTATCTGTCTGTTGTCAATGGTTTGGTAGGATGGTATTTTTTGTAGTTCTAGCTTTTGTATGTCTTTTTTTAATGGTTTGGTTGGTTGGTTGATTGGAGTATTACTGGAGGCATTCTACGGTGCCTTATTCAAAACCTGGTGTGTTTCCTTGATGCTGATTAGTTTAAGAGGTGTGGCGGTCATGAAACTGCTTCAAGGTGAGTGCTGACCTTGTTGTTTTCTGTGTTGCTTTTGCTTACCTCCCTTTCTGCCCTCTCCCTCCCCCCCAGCCTCACCTCCATCTTCTTCCCTCATTCCTTCCCCACCCCACCTCTCCTTCCTCACCCTTTCTCCTCTCTCTCCTTCTCTCCTTAACCCCCCCCCCCCCCCCCCCCCCGCCCTTCTCCACCTGTTTTCTGTGAGAATGTATAGTTGCAGTCAGCTGGAGGTCAGAAAATTGCGATTATAGACGATTCAGAGAGCGAACGAAAATTGAAGGCATCCATACCCATGGACCTATCATACAAACTTGCCAGCCTTTTTTTTTTTTCTTTTTTTTTTGGGGGGGGGGGGGGGGGGGGGGGGGGGGTTTTTCTTAAGCTGACCCCTTAAAAAGTCAGTTGTGATAAACAAAAATCCCAGGTATCTCAAACGACAAACAAGTCATAAGTCAAGGGCCGTTTCCTGGTGTCGTCACAACGAAAAGGAACACTGGTCAAATGCTCAGAACCTTTTCTTCTAAACTTGTCCACCTGATGGTGAGGAAAGACCCAATGACCACAGGAAAAGTGCTGTTGACAGCACGAAACGTCCTGTTGACAGCAGGAAATGTCCTGTTGACAGCACGAAATGTCCTGTTGACAGCAGGAAACGTCCTGTTGACAGCACGAAATGTCCTGTTGACAGCACGAAACGTCCTGTTGACAGCACGAAACGTCCTGTTGACAGCACGAAATGTCCTGTTGACAGCACGAAACGTCCTGTTGACAGCACGAAACGTCCTGTTGACAGCAGGAAATGTCCTGCTGACAGTATGGAAGACTGTAAACCGGGATCTTTTTCAGAGGGCACGCGAGACCTCACTTGGTGAAAGCTTGACGGTGTCTGAAGTTGTGCCGTCTTCACCTCTCTACGGAACAGCAACGAGCGAGGCTGGGAGATACATATTGCAGTCACTTGACGGTGCCGTCTTTCGCCAATGGGATCTGCAGTTATGAAACATGGGCTGATGCACACCCATGGGGACGCTCCCGTGGAGGTTTTGTCGTGTCACATCCAATGGCCATTACACAACGGCATCTGCCGCAGAGCAGTTATGTCCCTTGACGTCTTAATGGATTGTCTTGTGCATGCCTCCACCGTATGTGAACACAGGCTTCCAAGGATGGTGCATGATTGCTCCCAGCGGGTGGTTCAGCAGCTGTAGACAGTACTTCTCTGGGTCCCCCTTACACCCTCGGGTGTATTCTTACTCTTTTCTCTTCTGAACTTGCCGATGTGTTCCTCATAGGAAACCCATTGGACTAGAACCAAGAAGACCTTCAACATTCCGCAGTCGTGTGACCTTCAGGGTTGCACGATGGCGTAAGAGTCGTGTATTTTTTCGCTTCAACTCTAACAGGTCAGTCTTGCTCCCATGACGAGAAAATTTCCCACGCACATAACTTGAAGTGGATGCTGCTTACGAACACGCACTTGCTTACCGGAAATGCCAACACACAGCGCACAGAGCAAACAAGGAGACACTCTCAGAACGGATGTTGCAGGCTCGCCCATATAATCTGGCAAGCTCAGAGAATCCTTTCGGGAGTGGGGAGGGAGTAAGTGTGGGGAGGGGGAGGTGGTCTCCTTGTATGTATGCGAGTTCTGTATTGGCCTTTCGGCTTGGCGAATTAGTGTCGTAAGCAGCAGGAGTTTGAAGTTTTTGTGGGTGTGTAATTAAGTCGTCACGGGAGCGAGAGTTATCCTCCTTGTTCGTTATTTACTGTTTACTGCTGCTGCCTTCCTCATTGAATAACATTTCTTTTCACATTAGTCAAAGCGAGGTGACCTGTATTTGTTTCCGTTTGTCTGTTGTGTGCTGAGTTTGATCGTATCCAAGACTGGAAAGGCTGTGCTAATCTTGAATTCATGTTAATTTGGCTTTGTTCATTTCTCAAGAGATTTTGTTTTGTTTTGTTTTGTTTTTTGTTTGTTTTTGCTGTGTAGATGTGTCAGGTACAGGGTATATGGTTGAGCTTGGAACATCCTTCTTGAGGGATGTCTTTTTGTTCTGTGTGTTCTGTGCTGGCATTTCTGCTGGGCGGTTTTGGGGCTGTAGGCAGCGTTCTTCACTTGTGCTGGGCGGTTTGGGTTGTAGGCAGCATTCTTCATTCTGCTGGGCGGTTTGGGGTTGTAGGCAGCATTCTTCATTTGTGCTGGGCGGTTTGGGGTTGTAGGCAGCATTCTTCTGGAGGCAACGGCGTGATGTTATCTTATCATGGGAGCAAAGGTTACCCTACTTGTTCGTTATTTATTTCTTAACTCTTCCCTGAGTGATTGAAGATTTCCTTTCTTAAAGGAATCATATACAGTTTGACACAGGTCTATATTATGACTGAAGTAAGCACTGGTTTCCATAGCATTGATTTATTGAGATTATTTGTTATTGTTATTATTTATATACCATTGTACTGTATTTCATTTTATTGTCTTGAATAGCATGGATTTGTATTGAACTGCATTGCGTTGTATTGTATTCTGTCTCACGGTATCATATTATATTGTATTGTGCTGTGTTATGTTGCTTTGTATTGTGCACTTACTGTACGGTATTGTACTCTCTCTCTCTCTCTCTCTCTCTCTCTCTCTCTCTCTCTCTCTCTCTCTCTCTCTCTCTCTCTCTCGTCTCTGTCTCTCTGTCTCTCTGTGTGTGTGTGTGTGTGTGTGTGTGTGTGTGTGTGTGTGCGCTCACTTTCGCATGTATGCTACAAGCTGAACCATGCAAATGCGCACGTGTACATACATGTGTGCATGCGTACGTGTGTGTGTATCCGTCTTTGTGCCTGTGTGTGCGTCAGTGCGTCTATGCATGTCTACTGGCCAGAGAGCGACAGGAAGCTGCGTGGCAGTGCGTCTATATGCATGTCTACTGGCCATAGAACGACAGAAAGCTGCGTGGCAGTGCGTCTATGCATGTCTACTGGCCATAGAACGACAGAAAGCTGCGTGGTGGCAGTGCATCTATGCATGTCTACTGGCCATAGAACGACAGAAAGCTGCGTGGCAGTGCGTCTATGCATGTCTACTGGCCATAGAACGACAGAAAGCTGCGTGGCAGTGCGTCTATGCATGTCTACTGGCCAGAGAGCGACAGAAAGCTGCGTGGCAGTGCGTCTATGCATGTCTACTGGCCAGAGAGCAGTGCGTCTATGCATGTCTACTGGCCAGAGAGCGACAGAAAGCTGTGTGGCAGAGCGTCTATGCATGTCTACTGGCCAGAGAGCGACAGCAGAAAGCTGCGTGGCAGTGCGTCTATGCATGTCTACTGGCCAGAGAGCGACCACACCGCAGGGCAGAAAGCTGCGTCTATGCATGTCTACTGGCCAGAGAGAGCGACAGCAGAAAGCTGCGTGGCAGTGCGTCTATGCATGTCTACTGGCCAGAGAGCGACAGAAAGCTGCGTGGCAGTGCGTCTATGCATGTCTACTGGCCAGAGAGCGACGGAAAGCTGTGTGTGGCAGTGCCTCAGTTGGGCAGCCACCACTTTAGGACTGGCAGCCAGGAAGGGAGAGACACTCTGTGTCTTCCTAACCCACTGACCCCTGAGGGACAGAACGGACACAACCAGCACTGCTTTTACCACACACACACACACACATACACACACACACAAATGCGCGCGCCAGCGAACACACACGCAGGGACGGACGCACGTACACACACACGTACCACTCTCTCTCTCTCTCTCTCTCTCTCTCTCTCTCTCTCTCTCTCTCTCTCTCTCTCTCTCTCTCACACACACACACACACACACACACACACATGCGCACGCCAGCGCACACATGCACGCAGGCACGCGCGCACACGTACGTACATGTACACTCTCTCTCTCTCTCTCTCTCTCTCTCTCTCTCTCTCTCTCTCTCTCTCTCCTCACACACACACACACACACACACACACACACACACAAGAAAAGACAGAATGAGAAGCCTTTAAAACACAAATTGGGAGAGAAACGAGAACGGTACAAGTGTAGAAATAGACATTGTTACCGTCCCGTTCCACATGATACACGCAAAACTGACTTTTTTCTG
>JADBJO010004342.1:21275-23775 GCA_016801955.1 Conus betulinus | reverse complement strand
CTTCTAGCAAACCCCAATGCCAGCCTGCCCAGCGCGTGGAATGGGGGGGGGGGGGGTTTGGTGTGGTGGGGGGGGAGGAGTGTATCATCTCAGTTTCCGCTTTATAATTAAACGTGATTGATGTGGCAAGCCATGCAGTGTGTGTGCGCGCTGCATATGGGACAACCGCCTGATCCCGTCTTTAGAGACATTAATCTCCCTCTGGGAATAATAAGAGAGTACTGGGACTATGAGAACAGATGGAAAGACACAGCACATCTGGGATTTCGCGCGGGCAGGGACACTCCATATTCACAGATCAGGATTAGGTGTGGCGGTTCGCGCGAGAGCGGGGAGAAAAAGAACTAATCCTTCAAATCTCTAAAACAAAATCTGTTCACTCTCTGATCCAAACTGGTCAATTCACCCCCACTTGAGGCCTAGGAGACCCAGAGGGGTTTTTCCGGGGGTTTTCAAACGAACGAGAGCTTCAAAACACGAAACCGACCTGAATTTGAATGTGTCGCCAAGAAGCTATCGGTCATTGAGTTCGTATGGCTGGAAGTTTAAACACCTCACCCCCGTCATAACGCATTCAGAATTCCCCTTACACTCCCCCCCCTCCCCCCACCCCCCCCCCCCCCCCCCCCCCCCCCCCCCCGAGACACACACGCCATCCGGCAGCCACCCAACCCTCTCCACCCCACGTCCTCTTTCTCCGCCCTCAATGAACGGAGCCAATCGGATCACCCAAGTAATGTGTACGGGAATGGGAGTGTTGTTGAGGTCAGTCAGTTCTCCAGGCGACCAAGCCACGGACCTGAGAGAGGACCGACGCACCACTCAAAGAAGGACCGGGTCACAATGTCATACCACTGAGACTCGGACGGAAAACATTTGAGACCCGTCTCGGTCTGAGACTGACCACACTATCCTTGAAATGGCCACATTGATTCCGTTTGTTTCCATCAAGGAGTGTCACTGCGTGCGGAACTAGTCCAAACATGCTACACCACATCCGCTAAATTTTTGAGACCACACTGCGCGTGATTTTAAAAGCGGATGGATAAATGAATGAATGGTTAAGATGAGAGAATTTGAACAAAAGGTTTCGTGGCTACGACTTAGCGGATGTCTGACCTACGCATTAGCCCAACGCGCTGGTCAGACCTTGAGTCACACTGAGTCCGGCAACACCTCATCCCCCTGTCCCCCCTCCCCCCCCCCCCTCCCCTCCAGCTTCTACCCCCTTTAAGGGGGAAACTGTACAGTTCACGAACGGATGAAAATGGCGATGAAAACAGTCCGCGCTAGCTTTGTTTCTAGCCTAAGTGCTTTCGGCTGGGGCAGAGTTTACGTCTCTCACACACACACACACACACAACACACGCACGCACACAGCACGCACGCACGCACGCACGAACGCACGCACCACACAAACGCACGCACACACACACACACACACACACACACACACACACACACACACACACACACACCAACACGCGCACACACACACCACACACACACACACACACACACACACACACCAAGCTGCAGATAAGGGCAGACAGGCCGTAGAGAAGCCAGTTAGCCCCACATTCAGTGCCGTCTCAGTCTGCCAGCCGATGATCTGTAAACACTGGCTGGCGTGTCCAGCATTGATTCTCTACACTCTCCGCTCTGGGCAACAACATTGTCCGGAAGGCTCTTACGACGTTAATCTCACAACAACTGCTAAGGCCTACACGAGCCACGCGCATGAGCGTGCACACACACCAGCATCCCACAACTGTCACAAACACACTATGCGCACAAACTCACTCACCATCCCCCTCACTCGCTTATAGCCGCGTGCGCGCGTGCGCGTGCACCCACGCGCACACACCACACACACACACACACCACACACAACACACACACACACACACACACACACACACACACGCGCGCGCGCGCGCGCGCGCGCGCGCGCTCGCACACACACAAAGTCATACATAATCACGCAAGCGCGCGTACACACTCACACACACACACACATACACACACACACACACGCGCGCGCGCGCGCACCACACACACCACACACACACACACACACACACACACACACACACACACACACACACACACACACACACACCACGAGCGCGCACGATTGCACTTCCACAAACGAACAACAAAGACTACCAACTTTCGAAATGACAAAACTTCGATTTTTCTTTTGAACGACAAAAAAAAAAAAAAAAAAAAACTTGTTGCACTTTCAATACGGCGACGGAAGGAGAGAGGGGCGGAGGAGGCGGGAGTGGGGGGTAGGAGTCTATTTATGTCATCACACCAGTTTTTTCCCCCCGGAGCAAAACAAGCAAGCACGAGCAACAGGAAGACGACGGCCACACCCAAACTTTACCACAGAGTCTCCTCCGCTATGGGCGGCGTCCGCTGCTGCTGCTGCTGCTGCTGCTAATGCTGCTGCTGCTAAATGCTGCCGAATCCAAAGTGTAAGCATGTTGATGTC
>JADBJO010004342.1:16275-18775 GCA_016801955.1 Conus betulinus | reverse complement strand
GGTACAGTCAACCGAGAAAGTTTATGGAAAGTGCTAGAAAAAGTTAATACATCTACTTAAATGTTAAAAATATGCTGCAGGGAATATATAAAATCTGTCCGATCGTGCGTTAAATGGGGCTCTGAGATATCAGAGTTCTCTGGAATGCCCAGGCGGTCTGAAGCAAGGGTGCTTGTTATCTCCTCCCTTGATATTCTCCCTACTTACAACCGAAGTGGCAGGAAAAGTGAATAGTAAAGGAAAAAACGGCTTTCAGTTTCTTCCTTCTTTAAGAGAAATTTTCCTCTTGTTTTTTTTGCGGATGATATAGCTTTAATTTTCATCTACACCTTCAGGTTTACACAACCAAATAAACAATTTGCAGATAGCGTCTGATAAACTGGGTCTAAAAGTAAATTTGACTAAGACTAAAGTTATGATTTTTAGAAAAGGGGGTCATTTGTCCAAATATGAAAAATGGCACTATAAAGGAGAGCAAATTGAAGTGGTGAACAGCTACAAATATCTTGGTTTCATCTTGACTACTAAATTATCTGTTGTAGCAGCGCTGAATGACTGTTCAAGGAGAGCCAAATATAAAATAATAGAAATTATGAAAACAATGGAATTTGGGTAGGATGGACATAATTATCTTTTTAAAAACTATTTGACACGATGGTGAAGCCAATGCTATTGTACGCTGCCGAGCTATGGGGTATTACACAATATAAAACTATTGAAGCGGTCCATCTGTTTGCCTGTTAAAAAAAAAAAAAGTGTTAAGTGTTAGGCCTAAAACACCAAATGCAATGGTCTACGGAGAGACTGGTCGCTATAGTCTTTGTATAGACAGCACACTAAGAGCACTTAGCTATTGGTTCTCTTTACAACAGATGGAACTGAATACAATTCCCAAGCAAGTATATCTTTCCTTTGATTAACAGCTTTATGAATAGCACTGACGACAGAACAATAAAAAAAATAATTGGGGCATACGATATTAGTACATCGAAAATATACCTTTGTTGTCATTTTTCTCTCTTTTTTCTCTTAATGTGTGCACTGCACCTCACATTAAATTGTTGTGTGTGTGTGTGTGTGTGTGTGTGTGTGTGTGTGTGTGTGTTGTGTGTGTGTGTGTGTGTGTGTGTGTGTGTGTCTCTCTCTCTCTCTCTCTCTCTCTCTCTCTCTCTCCTCCTCTCTCTCTCCTCTCTTCTCTCTCTCTCTCTCTCTGTGTGTTTGTTAATGGCAAAATTGAGGGAGAAAATCAAGCGAAAGGCTGACCCCCACCACGGACATCTTCTCCACCTAAAGGATGCCAGCAGTTGCGCTAACATGTTATTTTCCTTAGGTATATATTAGCTATTTCTTTCTCTTTATTACATTTTTTTCTATTTACAGAAAACACGTCAGTTAAAACAGATAGAGCTAAAACGCATTTCCTTCCTGGAGAAACAAATGAAGGAGAAGCAGCAAGTCACGTGATATGACCCGGGACCCTTTTTCCACTAAAAGGGAACCGGTGTTTGAACACCTCTCTCTCTCTCTCTCCTCTCTCTCTCTCTTTCTCTCTCTCTCCCTCTAGGATGGGATCTTTTGCCCCCTGTGTGCCCACAGCCCTTAGAGATTCCATGATAATCGGCCGGGCGATAATTGCCAAACTGAACCACACTTACCATCCAGACGGACGGACGAAAGGAAGAAGGTAGAGAAGAAGTAAAACGCATGAACGAACAGCATTTAGCTCATTCTACGTGGTGTCCTCCAGCCCTCTGTTTAAGTCCTCTATTTTCCAATGATTGCCTCTCCATTGTTCTGTTATTCGGTCTGTCTGTCTGTCTGTCTGTCTGTCTGTCTGTCTGTCTGTCTGTACGCATGTGTGTATGTATATATTCATGTATGTGTGTCTGTCTACCTGTATTTCTCTGGCAAACCGACTTGCAGTAATGTAACCCTGGAGTAATGTCAGCACCATCAGGGGAGGTTATGCTGTTGTCCGTATCTTTATGTTTGTCTGTCTGTCTGTCTGTCTGTCTGTCTGTCTGCTTAGCAGCAAATCTATACAAAATCCAATGAACCGATTTTCACGACATGTGATTGAGGGGACCCGTCAATGGTGGAGCGACTCTGGCTCAGGGGCGGATTCAGGAGAAGAAGTGGGTGGGGGGAGTCACGTTGCTCAACACTACACGTTGGGACATTGTTTGACATTGTCGGAAATAGAGTTAGTTTCAAAACTGAGGTCTGGGAGTTACTTTGCTCAACACTACACACGTTAGGACATTGTTTGACATTGTCGGAAATAGAGTTAGTTTCGAAGTGAGGTGGGGGAGTCTCTTTGCTCAACACTACACGTTAGGACATTGTTTGACATTGTCGGAAATAGAGTTAGTTTCAAAGTGAGGGGGGGAGTCACTTTGCTCAACACTACACGTTAGGACATGTTTTTGACATTGTCGTAAATAGAGTCACTTTGCTCAACACTACACGTTGGGACATTGTTTGACATTGTCGTAAATAC
>JADBJO010004341.1:200000-202459 GCA_016801955.1 Conus betulinus | reverse complement strand
GGGGTTTTTCGTTTTGTTTGTAAAATCCGCCACTTATCCCCTCCACTCTCAGACCCATGAACATCCAAAAGACAGCATGGGCACCTATCCGACACAGCAACACCAGACCCCATATACTTATCCCGAACATACACTCACACTTGCAATAACCCCCCCACCCCCCTCCACCTAACTTACAAGCTAACTCCTTTCCAGTAACTTCCTTTTCCCCCTCCCTGCACCTCTCCATTTTACTACATCAGTCATTAATTTTCGTGATTCAGATATAGCTATCTCCCTCCCTCTTTCCATCATATTTTCTGTTTAATTTTCAGATTGACTATCTCCTCTGCAATGTTTTTTCTCCCTCTTCCCTCGCCCATGTGTGTTGTAGATGTAGTTGTAGGTGTAATGAGTCCCTCCCCCACCCCACCACAACCCCATCCACCGACTCCTCCCTGGTTGTTTAGACTATGTTTAACCCCTTTTTCTCATCATAATCCTTTCCATTTCTTTCCAATCTAGTATTATCAACACAAACATTATTACCTTATTAACTAGTGATCATTAATTTGCGTCATTGCAACAATACTGTTTACTTTTTTTACATTATGTGTTGTACTTTTCCGCAGTGATACTGTTTTGAACATGATTTTCTCCTCTTCCCTGCATTCCCTTTGGGTTCACTTTGTGGTCCGAACCCCCCTGTCCCCCTGCGGCCCCCTATCCGCCTTCCACCACTCACGTTTTTTCCTCTATATCCCCCCTCAACCATATCACCCCCGACCCCGCCCACTTTCCATCCCGTGTCTCTCCTGTCCAATAGTTATTGATAGCCCTTCACTCATTGCTCCACTTCCATTTCCTTTCGAAATAACCATTTACTATTGGCAGCAGCACACTACAATGTGCCACGTTACATCAGTATGATCACCACCAAATATTCGTTTCTTTTTGTTCAAAAGATTATTTCTGTTCCTTACTACTAATCATGAGTACTAATCGTACCGTTGTTACTATCTCACTACTCTGTCATTCATACCATTAAAATGAAAGGAAAAATCCGACCTGCTGTTCCACTATCCTCTAACCCAGTTCATTTTGCCCTGCGGTATTTAGCCACTGTTGGTACTAAAATACTATCGTCCATAGTAATCAAACCAAAAGTGGCAAAGTATTCCTCCTCTTATTATACTTAATCTTTTTCGCATCACCACTATCATCACTGTTATGTGCTATGTTTGTATCATTACTATTATTATTGCGATCATTAGACTCGTTAACTCCCATGGTTCCTTTCCCCACCAGCATCGTTTTCACGTCAACACCAGTTTTGTTCGCCGATGTTGAAGGAGATAGTAGTTTGCTCGCTCTTCGTTTCATTCCTAAACGTTTTGTTTGCCTGAAAAAAAGACCTGAGGGGTCGGAAAATGCGTTCGGTGTTTGTGTGTAATCTGCTGTGTTTGGATTGTCAAGTGGAACTTTCCTTTCCTGACATTAGATGCTCTTCAACATCACGTAACCAGTGGAAAGCGTCATGTCAAAGAGATCTAAAACTAGAATGTTGTTACATTGGACATAAACGTCTAAAGAGATTTTTTGTACACTAACACACTGCCTATGACCAATTAGAAGAAGTCGGAAAATTACGTTTAGATATTTTAGGATTTGGATTTTACAAGACAGGAGATTTCTTAGAAGATTCGTGACTGGGCTCAGAAAGCTATGTTTTCTCATATCGTTTGGCCAATAGTGTAGAAACAGACAGTTTTCTTTCCAGGTCAGTGCCAGTGCCATATTGCATCTTTATAAACGTACTATTTGTTTCCTGTTTTACTTTATGGTTGTGCTGAAATACGGAGTTATGAAAAGTGCATGTTGAATAGTTGCAGGTAACATTTTATTGAAACGTTTGTTTCGACTGTATAAAAGTAGTGTTCGACTATAAAAGTTTTAGATGATATATGAATATGGGTGAAAATGAGCCCGTTTATCCGATTTCTGTTTAATTAATGGAAAAGATATTGATGTTTGTGGTGGTGATTTATGAACTGATGAAAGTTCAGTGAAATGTTCCACCATTTCTATAGGACGTGTTCGTGTAATTGTAGTCTCACTACTAGGCCCAGTGATTGCCAGGTATTCGTTCATACTAAAAACTTAGGTAGCCCAACGTTTCGGTTGTTTGTCTTCCAGTGTATCAGTTTGTGATTCCGTCATAACACCAAAATTTTCACGACTAAAACCAACTTCGGTCATTTTCTTTTATTATGGGGCATATCTAAAAGTTTGTGATTCGTAAAAATATGATTGATTCACCATTAAAAAAATATCCGAATAAAATTGCAACAGCAGCACATTAGTTTCCTTTGAATAAGATCTAATGCACGTTTGTTGAACACAAAAAGGTGCATTTTACCGTGACTAGGTGTATATGGATTGGCAAGTTAATCCAATTCAGATCCAGTTTGCCATCAGCT
>JADBJO010004341.1:177500-195000 GCA_016801955.1 Conus betulinus | reverse complement strand
TAAACTCCAAGAACAGTTTTTTTAAAAATCAAACTAATCAAACAAGTGGAGTTGGGAGCGAGCATCTATAGAACACCACAGTGATACCGCCAGAACAACAACGTATTTAGATGGACAGTGGACATTTCCTCTTTTTTTGTTACGTCGGGTGCAGCAGGATTCGAACGTGGAACACTTGACTTGCAGCGGCTAAACCTAGAGTCGTTAAATACTAGTCAGATACAAGTGATTCGGATCAAATGGGGCGTCCCTGCTACTCGTCAACAACTTCAAACTCAAGAATGATGATGACAATAACGTTAATATAAACTGTGCATAATGTTGGTAATGGTAATGGTTATAACGATGATGATGATGCCGACACCGACAGCATTGCTGTCAGTCAAGATAAACTACGATTACAAAAAATAGCCTGACAAAGCATTCAAAAAATGTCACACACTTGTAATACTGCTAATAACCACACAGTCACGTGTTTTCAACGAGAGTTTTGACATCTGACCGTTGGCAACGCCCAGCGGATTCATGAACAATGTGCATTTCACAACAGTGGTTGAAACATGTGGTGCGCGCGCTGAGTCTTTGTTCATAGAGAATATAGTGCTCTAGTGTTTTACTATTTCAGAGTGGTAATTCAGATAGATGAAGCCGCTGTAAGTTGGTAGTACTAGTGACTTTAAATTCCTAACGTCGGTTCTTTGGATTTTTGAAGTCCTGTCTTGATTTGTTGCAGTACTACATTGATGGTTTACTGGGTACTGAACAACACATCACTTTTTTAGATGTTTGGATTTATGCTGTTAAGCTGTGTTCAGGATTAAGTTTGGTATGTCTTACTTGGAGGTATTGAGGGCTAATGTTTTGGGGGGCCATGCAATGTTGCATTAGACGTGAGTGTTTTTAGACGGAAAGTTGTATATTGCTGCATGTTGTATTCAACCTTAACTGCATTTCCTATCTTAATTTATTTCATTTTAAATTGGATGTTTGCCTGATATGGACTTTGCGAGATATGGATGTAGTTTACTTGACATTAAATTTTTGACTGTAAGCAAAGTTATGATGCTCGAAGTTCCCAAATGTTTTAATGATATGCTGATGGTATAACAATGACCATGAACAGATATACTCTGAGTAGAAATTTTTCTGGCCTTCGTCCATACAATTTTAACTCCAGGAAGCGAGTGTCATGATGTCATGGGGTCGTGAGTTTTACTGTATATTTAATTTTCTAGACTGGGCCCTTGGTTTTTATGCTTGACAAAGGTTTTACAAATAAACCGAAAATTTGCAATATGCTTATTGGGTGTTGGTGGTTTTTACTGTTCAATACTTAATTTTCTTTTTAGTCAAAGTGGGCCTTTAAAATTTGGACTAGTTTTGTGTGGATGAGTACATTCTTTCAACTGATTAAAGCTTGCAGTCTATATGCATGCGTGTGTGTGTGTGTGTGTGTGTGTGTGTGTGTGTGTGTGTGTGTGTGTGTGTGTGTGTGCGTGTGTGTGTTTGTGTGTGTGTGTGTGTGTGTGTGTGTGTGTGTGTGTGTGTGTGTGTGTGTGTGACTGTGGTCTGTGTGACTACAGGTAATTGGCGCTTCTTGTGCTTTGTGCTGGTAGTGGGATAACCTCTGTTCTCACAAAACTATGTTAGTGTGTCAGGTGGGAATAGGACCTCTAAGAGGAAGGTTGTTTCGAAAAAAAAAAAGTCTCAAATGAAAAAGAAGTTGAGCGGAGGAAAAGAGGTCAGGAACATAAATTCAGATAAAAAAAAAAAAAAAGACGAAGAAGAATACTGTCGACAAGTTCACAAAAGGGAAAAAGGAACAGAAGAACAAGAAGAAGAAAGAGGAGGAGAAGGAGAATAAGGAGAAAAAAAAGGTCAACAAGAAGAAGTCGAAGTGGAAGAAGACAAAGAAGAAAAGGGAGAAGGAGAATAAGGAGAAGGGGAACAAGAAAAAGTCGAAGACGAAGAGAAAGAAGAAGAAGAAAAAAAGAACTGATGACTGGAGGTGAACGTGTAGAAAGGGGTGATACTATCAGTGAGCACTACCAAGATTGAAAGTGTGCAAGAGGAGACTGGGTATGTTGGTGTGAAACTTGTGGAAAGATAACTAGGGATTCACGAACTTTCGGGTCATGGTTCCATTAAGAGGGTGTATCTGATGAATGTAGGTTTTCTTTGTGCTGAAAGGAAATGTCATTTAAGAATAGGTATGACAGTTTGAGCAAAAGTATCCATCCGAGAATGCTGGTTGTGGAGAAAGACTCATTTTGAGGGGTTACAAAGAGAAATTCTACTGTATATGGCAATGTGTATGTGAAAGGTGTTCTTAATATGTCGATAAAGATGTGAACTGTCATATTGTGGTTGTGTTATTTATGAAATTATAGAGAAAATTATATATATTTATCTGAGTTTGTTGCGGAGTCGGATAGTGCTACTTATCATACGCAGTTAAGATGCTGTGGTGACGGTCTCGTCTGTTTAAAAAGAAAGTTGTAATTGTGCGTGCGTCGTGACCCCACCCCATAACATCACAGTTACGTATGTGTGGTCCTCTGTTCAGCCCAGGCAGTATACAAGCTTTGAATGCATGTGGTTCTTTTCTGAATCTGTCAGGAGAGATACGGCCCTTGAAGCTGACACTATGGATCGTCGGTGCGCTTTTCTCTGTCGGCATAATAGCGGCAGTAGTAGCCTTCACGGTGTTTCGATGTCTGCGACCAAAGCCGTCATCCAGCATGGAAAACGGCACTGCAAGTAAGTGAAGAAGTTCTTATTCGATCTTTCCTCTTTAAAATTTTCTTGCGTGTGAAGTGAATAATGCTGTCATATTTTTATTTTCATATTCATGAAAACATTTTGAAAAATTATTGCTAAATCTCGGTCCAGAAACGTTGACAAACGAATCACAAGACAAAACACGACGCGTTTCGACCTATTAGGTCTTCTTCAGGCCAGAGATACAAACCACTCAGGACAACGAAAATGAACGAGCAATCACTTATCTTCATCCGATTCGGCGCAAGATGGGCGTTGCGATACGTTTGTCAACGTTTTTCTTTGGCAGAGCTTTAGCAGTAATTTTTCAAATTTGTTTAGATTTCCGCCTGCAGTCGCCTCATTAGATCTGTTTTCATGAAAGTTTAGTAACGGTTCTAATTCATGATTTTAGTCAAAATGAACAGTATTCAATGAACAGTAGCGTAAAGAGGATAAATTCGCTCATGGCCATCAGTAAATCGTTGAAGTTGTAAATCCGTTGTAAATCAACAGTGTCACTGGCGTTCGTATCAACAGAGAAATAAATCAGAAATAGTAATAAAACGTTGATTACACGTTGATCAGTAAATCACGATCACAAATTTACAGTATCAAGTCTGTGAAATGATTATACGTTGATCAGTAACATCACAATCACAAATTTACAGTATCAAGTCTGTGAAATGATTATACGTTGATCAGTAACATCACGATCACAAATTTACATCATCAAAGTCTGTGTTTAAAAAAACATAAACAAGACAACAAACAACAACAAATGTTCTGGTGTAGACTGAAACTCTTTAGGGATAAAGATCAGCTACAGGTCGGTTCCCAGACCCGTTCTCTGGGCAGTGCAACAGCGCACAAATCAAAGAACCAGTCTGAATGTGTTACAATTTATGATGCATGAAATGCATGCGAGCATCGGAAATAGATGAGATTTCTGTTTTGACTCCATATCGCCATTATCATTGTCATTATCTTCTTCTCCTTCTTCTTCTTCTTCTTCTTTTTTTTTTTTTAAAGCAGCGGCGAAAGTGGATTCGCCATTGAAATAGCTAAATCACAGAAAGGATCGTTTAAACGTAGTCTTTATTTTTCACCTTTGTCTTTCTTTATTCAGTTTCAAAGTAAGATGACTGAAGGCGGAAATCGACGCAAATTTTGAAAAGAAAGGGTATTAGTTCCGCCAGACAATACAGACAAACAGATTATAGGGAAAAAAACATGAGGCATTTCGACCTCTTGGGTCTTCTTCAGGCAAACACAAACAACGTTTAGGACAATGAAAACGAAGAACGAGCAACCACCTATCTCCGTATATTCAGCGCAAAATGGGTGTGGATGAAAACGACGCCGTTGAGAAGGGGACCATGGGAGTTTAAAATGATAATGATGACAATGATGATAATTATAACAATAGCAATGATAGTGATGATAGTAACGATGATGAAAATATTTAAATGATAAGAGGAGGACCACTGGTTCTTTCGGTGATAATATTATGACGATGATAGTTGTAGTATCAATAGTGGCTATACAAAGTAGGGGGAGAAAGGAAATGGGTTGGAGGGTAGTAGAGACAGCAGGGTTTGTTTGTGTGTGTGTGTGTTTGTATTTATGGACATGTCAACTCTTTTCTCATTGATCATTTCCATTTCTTCAACACCTATTACTGTGTTAATACCAACATTATTTCGCGTATGACAATGACCATCATCAAATGGTGCTGTTTACTTTGTGTGTGTGTGTGTGTGTGTGTGTGTGTGTGTGTGTGTGTGTGTGTGTGTGTGTGTGCGTGCGTGCGTGCGTGCGTGCGTGCGTGTGTGTGTGTGTAAACCCATGACACCAAAGGCCCGTGCATGCATTATGTCTAAAACTAGACCAGCAAAACAAAGAGAGGACATGGGCACCGCGTGAATGATCCATTTCTCTCGTGACAGCACTTGAAACAGGCTGCATGGGGAGGTTCAGGTCCTGCTTTTCCACTCCCTGCGGACGAGGTCAACGCCGACCAGTGTCTCCCCAACAGGAAGACCCAGTCCAGACCTCCAGGCCCCTGGTGCCGTCGGCCCCCATGCCAGACGACGCAACCAGCGCAGTGTAGACTACATGCCCACCCACCCGCAGAAAGCTTGCCTGATAGTGTGCTTGATATTTATGTTGCTGTATCCTTGTCCAGGTTTTTTTTATTTTTGTTTTTTGTTTTTTTGTTTGTTTTGTTTTTTAATTGTAGAGTCCATTTGAGTTGGTTTTAGTGGATATTTGTGTTCTTGCGTCATAATTTGTAGCACAGTCCATTTGAGTTAAGCTTGTCTGAAATATTCGCAAAGATTTGTTTAAGTATACTTGGAATCTCTTCGTATTGTTGCATTTGCATGAGTCTTCTGATACTTTGTGTCTTTCCTACTGTTGGCTTCCTCTCTGTTCATACTGTTACATTTACTCGAGTCGTCCTTGATGTTGTCGTTGTTCTTGAAACACTGATTCCATCCCTGACATTCCCAACAAATGCTGTTTTCTAGGTCTGTCTGTGTGTCTGTCGCACTGTTTGCCTCGTGACTGTAATTTCATGAGTGGCCTTTTCGTTTCGTTGTTGTTTTCGCCAGGTTGAAGTTATGAAGAATGGGTCTGCTTTCTGTGCGCACTGTTTATTTTGCTTGCTGTAACTCATTTTAAGATTGCTGCTTTCCTGCTAGGTTTTGTATTTCCAGTTTTTTTTTTTTTCTTTTTTTTCTGTTTGTTTTGTTTTGTTTTGTTTTTAAAGAGAGGAGGAGTAGGGATGACTACAATGGGGGAACTTTGTTAGAGCTTTGTTACGTTGCCTGACAAGTAAAGTCAATTATGTATTTGCAAGCGAACCACCATTTTGAGCCATGTTCACGTTCACGAAGTCAAATGAATCTGCGATCACAGTTGCCATGGCAATCCGTCATCTGACCTTCGACTGAACTGAACCAAACTATATAAACGCAAAAATAAAATCAAAACTTATGATTGGAATCTCCATTAAAGTTCAGTATGTCGCCCAAGAGGGCTGTTTTTTGTCTGGTATCCTGTAGGCCCATTTCAAAGATCAGATTCAACACACGGTTTCTCTTTATTGACATTATTTGCTTGAAATATTTTATGGTTTTATCCATTAGGTCAATGTAAAGGTCACAGGGTTAAAACAAATTTTTTTTTTTCAAATTTACCGTTATCAAACCGTTTCGTGCACTGACTGAAGTCGGAAACACAGGACTGCAAGGTCACAGGTTTATTGAAGCGTCTCTGGGATGACCTTCACCGGAAGGTCAAGGCCACAGGAGGATGAATCTGTCTGATTAGGTGGGCGGTGATTTGTCTACAATTTTGCAACGAAACCCATTTTGATTAAGATTATCCCCCCCAAATCACTGATGTCCCCAAAGTAAAGATCTTCTGTGTAGTCATCTCTAGGTGCTGAGGAAGCTATTCTTAGTTTGTTTCTAATGAAGCTGAAGAGCATCTTGTACATTTTGTCACCCTCTTTTGCATTTGATACTTTCATAATGATTTGTATTCGGTGTTTATGTATCTGCGTTTTTTATCTGCGGCTATGGGCATTTGTATGTTTCATTTTGAAATACATACCATAAAAGGAGAGTCATGGAGAAGTAAAGCTTGGATTTCGGGGGGGGTGGGTGGGGGGGGGTCAGAAAAAAACAGAGCAGCGCCAGTTGACCATTTTGTATCAACACGGGTAGAAAGAATATCAGAACAGTAACATGAAGCAAAAAGGAAAAAAAAATTTATCAGCGCAGATTACTATCAAGAAAGAGGAAACATAATGAGACATATCATTATTGCATTTCATTTGTTGTCAGAAGTAAAGTTCCATCATCACTTTGAAATTGTTACCGGGGTACGCGTGCACATGTTCTTAAGTTATAAGTGTGCAACCAGAATAGTGGAATATTGTCTTTCCTGGTTAATTAAGAGTAATTGAAGGAAAGGAGATGCGATTATGAGATTATCTGTGTGATTTTCACATTTGTGTATGATACAGATATGAGTTGTGCAGTGGCAGGTGGGGGCTCGGAATCAAGTTAAACAAAAGTTGATTGTTTTCTAAGAAATGTTATTGGTTTCCGGTCACCTTTGTGCGGGCCCGATGTGAGTGACAGAATGCGTGTGCCTATGCGAGAGCGCATTTTGGTTATGAGAACATAAATACTTCTGTCTATACCCCCCCCTGCATCCCTGCATATGATAATTATATTTTAATACCTGTGATCATGTTAATATGTATGCCATCAACCTGTTGAATAAATCTCCATCACTCTCAGATTGTGTGTGTGTGCGCGTGCGCGCGCGCACGCGTACGTGTGTGTGCGTGTGTGTGTGTGTGTGTGTGTGTGTGTGTGTGTGTTTCAGTATGTCTGTGTGCCTGTCTGTCTCTCTCTCTCTCTCTCTCTCTCTCTCTCTCTCTCACACACACACACACACACACACACACACACATACATACATACATACACGCGGGCGCGCGCGCGTGCACACCCCCCCCCCCCCCCCCACACACACACACACACACACATACAAACATTCTCTCTCTGTCGATCTCTCTTTCTCTCTCTCTCTAACACACACACACACACAGGCGTGCATCCACACAAGCTCTCTCTCTCTCTCTCTCTCTCTCTCTCACACACACACACACACGCACACACACACACACAACACACACACACACACACACACACAACACACACACATACGCACGCGCACACACACACACACACACACACACACACACACACACACACAATTGTTGCACACATGAAACACATGTACTCTCGCATGACCATCACCACAACAGGTTTATACACCAAGATTGCCACAACGACACAGGACAGGCTGACATTAATGACAAAGCTTGGCGCCTTCTGATGGAGACCTGCAAACAGATGTGGCTAAAGCTGCTATTCCCAGAGAGGACGGCGCCATGGTGCCCTATGACCCCAGCTCAACCACGATCAATCAAACCATAGCCACAACTACAGACGGAATGGCAGTGACAGAAGAGGAAGAGTGGGAAGGGGAGAGCGTTGCATCACTCGGGCAACTCCAACCAGACCATAACACAATCAGAATAGCGACGTCAAAAGATGTAAGGCTGGGTGATAGGGAATTGGGTAGAGAAGGGGGGGGGGGGGGGGGGCAGGAACGGAAGAGAAAGGGGAGTATATATCACACAAGTAGGGAGAAGTGACTGATCTTTTTTTTTGAGACACTGATGTGAGAGGTCAGTGTCAGGCGGCGCAGCGATCCTTCCAGCCATATGGGTGACGGTGGCTCCTGGAAATGTGGAAAGATCGACGATGGAGCGCTGCCTGACTATGACTACCGTGTCCCGGGGTACCGTGTTCTGAGCCAGACAGGTATGGGGGCACTTCTTATGGGGTTGGGCTGAAAAAATTGCCTTCTCGGCCGTAGTCTGCGTGGCCCGCCGAATTTTAGGACTCGTGCAGCGCTCCAGCGACTTTCGTCCTTTGAGACCTCTCACGGCACAGGACCATCGTCACCCGAGCACGAATAGGGCCACCTGGTGGCCCTGAAAACAGTCTTTTAGTTGGGGAAAAGAAGCCAAATACACTGATGCCCATCATCAGCCGACCAAATGCCGAATTTGTACTAAAGTTCAAAAGGAAGCAGAGAACAGAGAGAACGACGGATCCAATATGGAACTCGCCCACTAATGCCATCGACACAACAGTTGTCACAGAATATGCAGACCTATGTTTGCGAGTGTACCTTGTCCTTACGGGCCACAGGCCAACAGGACGTTAATGTCGCCTACTAACTAACTAACAACCACGACCACCACACAGACAGGCAATCACAAAAGATGATGGGGTGGGGGAAAGGGGTAGTAAGGTGGAGAGGCTGCAACACAGAAAGGATGGCAATGACAGGGATGAGGGGCTGGGAGAGGATGAAAGGTGTTGTGTGTGTGTGTGTGTGTGTGTGTGTATGTGCGTGCGCGCGCGCGCGTGTGTGTGTGTGTGTGTGTGTGTTGTGTGTGTGGTGTACGTGCGTGAGTGTATGCGTGCGTGCGTCCGTGTGTGTGTGTGTGTGTGTGTGTGTGTGTGTGTGTGTGTGTGTGTGTGAGAGAGAGAGAGAGAGAGACAGAGTGAGTACGTGTCAGTGTGTGCGCGCGTGTGTGTATATGCGTGTGTGTGTGGTGTGTGTGTGTGTGTGTGTGTGTGTGTGTGTGTGTGTGTGTGTGTGACACTACGTATTCCACGAAGACCAGATCGCAAGCAGAATGACCGTGACTATACATGACGGGAGAGAGTAGGGGGAGGAGGAGAATGTATCTGACAACTAACTCTATCAAGACCACAACACAGACGGAATCAAAATGACCAAAAATGAAAATGATGGACGGGGGGAACGGAGGGGGAGAGGGGGAGAAGAAGGTATGTATCACACAGCTAGCTCTACAAAGACCACAGCACAGACAGAATGGCAAATAACAAAGAAAAAAATCATTGGGGGGGGGGGGGGGGAAGATGTATCATACAACTTACTCTACAAAGACACAACAACACAACACAGACAGAATGGCAATGACAAAGAAAATAACAATGATGGAGGGGGGATAAGGAGATATCACACAACTTACTGTACAAAGACCACAACACAGACAGAATGACAATGACAAAGAAAACAGAAAATGATGGAGGGGAGGGGGGAGAAGGAGGTATCACACACCTTACACAACAAAGACCACAATGCAGACAGAATGGCAATGACAAAGAAAAAAGAAATTGGAAATGATGGAGGGAAGGGGGGGGGGGGGGGGGAAGGAGGTATCACACAATTATCTGTACAAAGACTACAACACAGACAGAATGCCGATGACAAAGAAAAAAAAATAGAAAATGATGGAGGGGAGCAGGGGGTGGGGGGGAGAGAGGGGGAAGAAGGAGGTATCACACAACTGTCTGTTCAAAGATCACAACACAGACAGAATGCCGATGACAAAGAAAAAAAAAAAAAAAGAGAAAATGGAGGGGGGAGGGGGGGGAGAGAAGGAGATATCACACAACTTACTCTATAAAGACAACAACACAGACAGAATGGCAATGACAAAGAAAAAAAAAAAACAATGATGGAGGGGGGATAAGGAGGTATCACACAACTATCTGTATAAAGACCACAACACCGAGAGAATGGCAATAACAAAGAAAAAATAGAAAATGATGGAGGGGGGGGGGGAGGAGGTATCACACAATTTACACAACAAAGACCACAATACAGACAGAATGGCAATGACAAAAAAAAAAAGAATTTGGAAATGATGGAGAGGAAAGGGGGGGGGGAGGTATCACACAATTATCTGTACAAAGACTACAACACAGACAGAATGCCGATGACAAAGAAAAAAATAGCGGAGGGGGGAGGGGAAGACGGAAGTATCACACTACTATCTGTTCAAAGATCACAACACAGACAGAATGGCAATGACAAAGAAGGAAAATAGAAAATGATGGAGGGGGGGGGGGGGGAGGAGGTATTACATAACTTACTCTACAAAGACAGCCACACATACAGAATGGCAATGACAAAGAAAAAATACAAAAAATGATGGAGGGAAGGGGGAAGAAGGAGGCATCACACAATTCTACAAAGACAACAACACAGACACAATGGCAATGACAAAGAAAAAAAAATAGAAAATGATGACGGAGAGGGGTGGGTGGGAGAATGAGGTGGCTCACAGCTATCCGTACAATGACCACAACACGGACAGAATGGGCAATGGCAAAGAAATAAACAGAAAATGATGGAGGGGAGGGGGGAAAGGAGGTATCACACAAACTATCTGTATAAAGACCACAACACAGACAGAATGGCAATGGCAAAGAATAGAAATAGAAAATGATGGAGGGGAGGGAGGAAGAAGGAGGTATCACACAACTATCTGTATAAAGATCACAACACAGACAGAATGGCAATGGCAAAGAATAGAAATAGAAAATGATGGAGGGGAGGGAGGAAGAAGGAGGTATTACACAACTATCTGTACAAAGACAACACACAGACAGACTGGCAATGACAAAGAAGAAAAAAGAAAATAACGTAGGGGAGGGAGGGGAGGAGGTATCACAGAATTTTCTCTACAAAGACAGCAACACAGAGAGAATGGCAATGACAATGAAAAAAATATAAGATGATGGAGGGGGAAGAAGGAGGTATCACACAACTTAACACTACAAAAGACAACAACACAGACAGAATGGCAATGACAAAGAAAAAAATGATGGGGAGCGGGAGGGGGGAGGGGCACGGAGGTATCACACAATTATCTGTACAAAGACCACAACATAGACACAATGGCAATGACAAAGAAAAAAAATTGAAAATGATGGATGAGAGGGAAGAAGAAGGAGTATCACACAAATACTCTACAAAGATCACAACACAGACAGAATGGCAAGGAAAAAGAAGAAAAACAACAGAAAATGATGGAGGGGAGGGGGGGGAAAGAAGGAGGTATCACACAACGATCTGTAAAAAGACTACAACACAGGGGAGAGTGGCAATGACAAAAAAAAAAAACAGAAAAATGATGGAGGGAAAGGGGGGGAAGAAGGAGGTATCACACAACGATCTGTAAAAAGAACTACAACACAGACAGAACTGGCAATGACAAAGGAGAAAAATAGAACATGACGGAGAGGAGCGCGGGGGGGGGGGGGGGGGGGGGGTTGGACAAGAAGGAGGTATCACACAACTATCTGTACAAAGACCACAACACAGACAGAATGGCAATGACAAAGGAAAAAACTAAAACATGATGGAGGGGAGAGGGGGAGAAGGAGGAATGACACTTCTATCTGTACAAAGACAAAAGCACAGAGAGAATGCCAAAGACAAAGAGAAAAAAACAGAACATAATAAAGGGGAGGCGGGCGGGGGGAAGAAGGAGGCATCACACAACCATCTGTACAAAGATAACACAGACAAAATGCCAAACACAAAGAAAAAAAAAAAAGAAAATGATGCAGAGGAGGGGGGGTGGGTGGTGGAGAGGGGGGGTGGAGGGGTATCATACAACCTTAGTCTACAAAGACCACAACAAAGACAGAACGGGCAATGACAAAGAATGATGGAAGGGAGGAGGGGAGAAGAAGGTATCACACACACTTACACTACAAAGACAGCAACACAGACAACATGGCAATGACCAAAGAAAAAAAAGAAAATGAGGAGGGGGGGAGAGAATGAGGTATCACACAGCTCTCTGTAAAAAGACAACAATACTGGTAGAATGACAAAGACGAAAAAAAAAAGAAAATGATGGAGGGGAGGGGGAAGGGAGAAGGAGGTATCACACAACTATCTGTACAAAGATCACAACACAGACACAATGGCAAAGACAAAGAAAAAATAGAAAGTGACCGGAGGGGAGGGGGAGGGAGAGAAGGAGGTATCACACAACTTAGTTTACAAAGGCCACAACACAGACAGAATGGCAATGACAAAGAGAAACGATAGACAAAGATGGAGGGGAGGGGGAAGGGAGGAGGTATCACATAACTATATGTTTAAAAGACCACAACACAGACACAATGGCAATGAAAACATAGAAAAAGATGGAGCAGGCGGGGAAAGAAGGGGGTATTACACAACCATCTGTACAAAGACCACAACACAGACAGAATGGCAATGACAAAGAAAAAAAGATGAAGGGGGAGGGGGAGGGAGAAGGAGGTGTTACACAACTTACACTACAAAGGCAACAACACAAACAGAATGGCAAAGACAAAGAAAAAAAAAGAAAATGATGGAGGGGAGGGGGGTGAAGGGGGCATCACACAACTATCTGTTTAAAGACCACCAACACAGACAGAATGGCAATGACAAAGAAAAAAAAAATGATGTGTGGGGGGGGGGGGGGGTGGGAGGGTGGGGGGGGGGGGGGGATATCACAGAATTTACTCTACAAAGACAGCAACACAGAGAGAATGGCAATGATAATGAAAAAAAAGAAAATGATGGAGGGGGAAGAAGGAGGTATCACACAATTTACACTACAAAGACAACAACACAGACAGAATGGCAATGACAAAGACAAAAACGAAAATGAGGTGGGGGGGGGGGGGGGGGGGGGGGGGGGGGGGGGGACGGAGGTATCACACAATTATCTGTACAAAGACCACAACGTAGACACAATGGCAATGACAAAGAAAAAAAAATAGAAATGATGGAGGGGAGGGGAAGAAGAAGGAGGTATCACACAAATACACTACAAAGACCACAACACAGACAGAATGGCAATGAAAAAGGAAAAAAAAGAAAATGTTGGAGGGGAGGGGGGGGAAGAAGGAGGTATCACACAACTATCTGTAAAAGCACTACAACACAGACAGAATGGGCAATGACAAAGGAGAAAAAATAGAACATGATGGAGGGGAGAGGGGGAGAAGGAGGCATGACACATTTATCTATACAAAGACAAAAACACAGACAGAATGCCACAGCCAAGACGAGGAAAAAAAAAAACAGAAAATAATGAAGGGGAGGCGGGGAGAAGAAGGAGGTATCACACAACTATCTGTACAAAGACAACACAGACAGAATGCCAAACACAAAAAACAAATGATGGAGAGGAGGGGGGGGGGGGGGTATCATACAACTTAGTCTACAAAGACCACAACACAAACAAAATGGCAATAACAAAGAAACAATATAGAAAATCATGGAAGGGAGGAGGGGAGAAGAAGGTATCACGCAACTTACACTACAAAGACAGCAACACAGACAAAATGGCAATGACAAGAGAAAAAAAATGAGGGGGGGGGAGAGAGAGAGAAGAGAGAGAGAATGAGGTATCACACAGCTGTCTGTAAAAAGACAACAATACTGCCAGAAATGGCAAAGACAAAAAAAAAATAGAAAATGATGGAGGGGAGGGGGGAGGGAGAAGGATGTATCACGCAACTATCTGTTTAAAGATCACAACACAGACACAATAGCAATGACAAAGAAAAAAAAAATAGAAAGTGACGGAGGGGAGGGGGAGGGAGAAGGAGGTATCACACAACTTAGTTTACAAAGACCACAACACAGACAGAATGGGAATGACAAAGAAAAAAGATAGACAAAGATGGAGGGGAAGGGGGAAGAAGTAGTTATCACACAACTATCAGTTTTAAGACCACAACACAGACACAATAGCAATGGCAAAAATAGAAAAAAAAAGATGGAAGGGAGGGGGAGGGAGAAGGAGGTATTACACAACCATCTGTACAAAGACCACAACACAGACAGAATAGCAATGACAAAGAAAAAAAATGATGGAAGGGAGGGATAGGGAGAAGGAGGTGTCACACAACTTACACTACAAAGACAACAACACAGACAGAATGGCAAAGACAAAAAAAAAAAAAAAAAAGAAATGAGGGGGGAGGGGGTGTAGGAGGTATCAGACAACTATCTGTTTAAAGAGACACCAACACAGACAGAATGGCAATGACAGAGAGAAAAAAAAGTAAAACTGATGTGGTGTGTGTGTGTGTGGTGGGGGGGGGGGGGGGGGGGGTAGGGGAGGAGATATCACAGAATTTACTCTACAAAGACAGCAACACAGAGAGAATGGCAATGATAATGGGGAAAAAAAGAAAATGATGGAGGGGGAAAGAAGAAGGTATCACACAATTTACACTACAAAGACAAACAACACAGACAGAATGGCAATGACAAAGAAAAAAATGATTGAAAAAGGGAGAGGGGAAGACGGAGGTATCACACAAATTATCTGTACAAAGACCACACATAGACACAATGGCAATGACAAAGAAAAAAAGTGATGGAGGGGAGGGGAAAGAAGAAGAAGAATGGTATCACATAAATACTTACAAAAGACCACAACACAGACAGAATGGCAATGGAAAAAGGGGGGAAAAATAGAAAATGATGGAGGGGAGGGGGAAGAAGGAGGTATCACACAACTATCTGTAAAAAAGACACAACACAGACAGAATGGCAATGACAAAAAAAAAAATAGAAAATGATGGAGGGGAGGGGGGAAGAACGAGGTATCACACAACTATCTGTAAAAACCAGTATACAACACAGACAATGAAAAAAATGAAGGGGAGCATGGGGGAGAGGGGGGGGGGGGCAAGAAGGAGGTATCACACAACTATCTGTAAAAAGACAACAATACTGGCAGAATGACAGAGACGAAAAAAATAGAAAATGATGGAGGGGAGGTGGAAGAAGAAGGAGGTATCACACAACTATCTGTTTAAAGATCACAACACAGACACAATGGCAATGACAAAAAAAAAAAAGAAAGTGATGGAGGGGAGGGGAGGAAGAAGGAGGTATCACACAATACTCTGTACAAAGATCACAACACAGACACAATGGCAATGACAAAGAAAAAAATAGAAAATGATGGAGGGGAGGGGGAGGGGAGAAGGAGGTATCACACAACTATCTTACAAAGACCACAACACACAGACAGAATGGCAATGACAAAGAAAAAAATAGACAACGGGAATGGATGGGAGGGGAGGGGGGGAAAGGAGGGGGATATTCACACAACAACTATCTGTTTAAAGACCACAACACAGACAGAATGGCAATGACAAAGAAAAAAAAGAAAAAATGGAGGGGAGGGGGGTGGGGGGGGGAAGGAGGGTATTACACAACAGAATTACTGTACAAAGACAACAACACAGACAGAATGGCAATGACAAAGAAAAAAAAAAGAAAAATGATGGAAGGGGATGGGGGGGGGAAGAAGGAGGTATCACACAACTATCTGTACAAAGACCACAACACAGACAGAATGGCAATGACAAAGAAAAAAAAAATGAAATGATGTGTTTGTGTGGGGGGGGGTGGGGGGGGGGGGGGGCATAGGAGATATCACAGAATTTACTCTACAAAGACATGCAACACAGACAGAATGGCAATGACAATGAAAAAAAAAGAAAAAATGACGGAGGGGAGAAGAAGGAGGTATCACACAACAATACACTACAAAGACAACAACACAGACAGAATGGCAATGAAGAAAAAAAAAAATTAAGTGAGGGAGGGGGGGGAGAAGGAGGTATCACACAACTCCTGTACAAAGACACAACACAGACAGAATGGCAATGACAAAGGAAAAAAAAAGAAAATGATGGAGGGGGGGGGGGGGGGGGGTGAAGAAGGAGGTATCACACAACTACTCTACAAAGACCACAACACAGACAGAATGGCAATGAAAAAAGGAAAAAAATAGAACAAATGATGGAGGGGAGAGGGGAAGAAGGAGGTATGGCACTTCTATCTGTACAAAGACAAAAACACAGACAGAATGCCAAAGACAAAGGAAAAAAAAAAAAAAAAAGAAAAAATGAAGGGGAGGGGGGGGAGAAGAAGGAGGTATCACACAAACTATCTGTACAAAGACCACAACACAGACAATGGCAAACACAAAGAAAAAAAAAATGGAGAGGATGGGGGGGAAGGGGGGGGGGGGGGTATCACACAACCATAGTGTACAAAGACCACAACACAAACAAAATGGCAATGACAAGGAAAAAAAAAATAGAAAATCATGGAGGGGGAGGGGAGAAGGAGGTATCACACAACTTATCTACAAAGAAAAACAAACACAGACAAATGGCAATGACAAAGAAAAAAAAAAGAAAGAGGGGGGGGGGGGGGGGAAGAAGGAGGTATCACACAACTACTCTGTACAAAAGACAACAACACTGACAGAATGGCAAAGACGAAAAAAAAAAAAATGATGGAAAAGGACGGATGGGGGGGGGGGGGGGGGAGGAGGGTATCACACAACTATCTGTTTAAAGACCACAACACAGACACAATGGCAATGACAAAGAAAAAAAAGAAAGATGGAGGGGGGGGGTGGGGGGGGGAGATCAGGAGATATCACAGAATTACTTTACAAAGACAGCAACACACGAGAAGAATGGCAATGACAATGAAAAAAAGACGAAACAACACAGAGGGGATTAAGGAGGAGGTATCACACAAGATACTACAAAGCAAACAACACAGGACAGGGGCAATGACAAGAGAAAGTTGATGAGGAAATGGGGGGGGAGAGGGAGAAACTGTAGGTATCACACAAGAATACTGTTACAAAGACCACAAATACAGGACACAATGGCAATGACAAAAGAAAAAAAAAAAGAAAATGAGGGAGGGGGGGGGAAGAAGAAGGAGGTATCACACAAACTTACTGTACAAAGACCACAACACAGACAGAATGGCAATGACAAAGACGAAAACAAAAGAAAATGATGGAGGGGAAGGGGGGAAGAAGGAGGTATCACACAACTATCTGTACAAAGACAACAACACAGACAGAATGGCAATGACAAAGGAGAAAAAAAAAAATGATGGAAGTGAAGGAGGGGGGGGGGGCGGAAGAAAAAGGAGGTATCACACAACTATCTGTACAAAGACCAAAAACACAGACAGATGGCAATGACAAAGAAAAAAATAAACAATGATGGAGGGGAGGGGGGGGGGGGGGGGAAAGAAGAAGGGTATCACACAACTATCTGTACAAAGACAACAACACAGACAGAATGGCAGATACAAAGACAAAAAAAAAATGAGATGGAGGGGGAGGGGGGGAAAAGAAGGAAAGGATCACACAACAACTATCTGTACAAAGACCACAACACAGACAGAATGCAATGACAAAGAAAAAAAAATATGGAAT
>JADBJO010004341.1:160000-172500 GCA_016801955.1 Conus betulinus | reverse complement strand
TGGGTGAAAGAGACGAAGAAGAAGTGTTCTACGTCGAGATCCCAGAGACGACCTCGAAGACCCAGTCCTGAAACCTGGAGCCAGTCAACCAAGGGCGTCACCATCAAGCAGTGCTGACGAAGAAGACGTGAAAGAGACTTTTTCAAGAACTGTGGTGTGGTGTGAAAGCGTGGTTGTGTGTGTGAAAAACCTGGCCAGGTAAGAAGTCATTTTATTATTATAACCCGGGATTAGGAAGTATTGATCTTTTATGTGTAGATTTGTTCATTTTGTGTAATTGGATTTTTATGTTTGATTATAAGTAGCATAGAAATTGTATTTCTTGTTCTCAGTCGTGTTAGGAGAGAAACGAATGCGTGACATCCCATTCCCAGAGAGATGTGAAATGTTTGGTGGGCGCATGAGTGTGCATATGCGTGTATGAGTGCAGAGATAACCTTGGTGTGTTACCTGACTAATAATACATCAACTTAGTGCACTTAAGCAATACCATCACGATTTCCCCCGTCCTGGACAGTTTTCCCCCTTTCTTTTGTGCGTTTTTTTTCTTAAGTGACCAGACCAACCCATGTGAACATCAATTGTCGCTGCACGTTATCACGTTTCTTTCTTTCTTCCACGACCTTTGGATGAAAGTTAACATTGATTTTTTTTTTTTTCCGTGCTTTCCTTCTTCTTCTTCTTCTTCTTTTTCTTCTTCTTCTCCTTCTCTGTTTCCCTCTGTGCGTCTGTAGTGTATATAGAGCCGTGTATGAACAAAATCTTATTAGTTTCTTTTGAAAAGAATGTCGTGTTTAAAGGGTACAAACGAATACAACTATACCAAGTGGCGCTCGTCGGACGTTTTCATTTTGTACATCACTATGCATGTCGCACAGTGACCCTGAAGACTATTTTCTCTTTTGTGTAGTTACTTTAAAAAAAGTTACCTATGGATTCCATGGAAGATGTTTCTCTGATTGGGATTTGGGTATATGGGTAAACGAAACAGGAAAGAAAAAAATGTTCGATATGTTACGCCTATAGGATACCCATTTTTTCGCACAAATTGGGAAAATATATCAGTTCAGAATGAGCTATGTTTCTCTTTGTTTCCTTTCCTCAAATTGGAGTAGAGTAACCGTTTTGCTCTCACGTAACTTTGAATTCCAGATCGAAAGTGTGAATCGAAATTTTTTTTTTAAACGAGATGATAACTACATACTGATTTCGTTCATTGAATTTGAAAAAAAAATCTTTTGGTAAACGTGTGTAGCCTAAATGAATCAAATCCAAAATTTTACGAGACATACAAAGAAAACGGTCAAAAATGACATTAATGCCATTGCGGTAGGCGACAGGAACACTGTAATGAACACCCATACAGGTTGTTTTAGTCATACTTCAATCGCGACGCTGAGCGCGACAGTTTTCTTCATTGTGGCGCTGCTCTGGGCTGAGTGCACGGATTGCGTTTTTGTCATTGACTTTTCAAAACTGTAGTATAAACCGGGTTCAACTCATCGCTTTGACTCCAGTTCGTTACCCTTTAGTCAACTGCAACTAGTCTTGTCCAGCCATCGGTTTGTAGGCTCGGTAATCGTAAAAGGATGAAAATTAATAAGTACTATTTCACTTTCTCTGTTGATTTTTTTTTAGTCGCGGACTCTTCCGACTTTGGTGTGGAATCGTGATATGCCTCACGCATGGGACCTCTGCTCTTTTCCTGCAGTACCTGCCGTTTGCCTGGCTGTTGGGGGAGTGTCTGGCAGTGACAGCATTTGGGGCGTTTAGCTGATCAGGGGGGTTATGGAGGGTGTACCCAGCGACCCACGAGGCAAGGAAAATCCTTCTTCACAGAGGTATGAGGATGAGAGAGGAGAATGTGAGTGTGTTGGCTAACAAACCGTTTCTGTTACGTGATGACAGGGATTGGAGAGACCCAGCACGAAAGCGTGGACAGATGAACTTCCTATTTCGGTGGCGAACAGCGCGATTTTGAATATTCCCTTAAAAAACAAAAAGTTGGATGTGAGTTGCGCTCGGACGTAAAAACTGAAAGAACTAAGGACAAGGACAATAATGACCAGATTCCGAGAGAGCGCCGTTTTGTTTTTCTTTTCGGTGCCAGATAAACCACTTGACCGCTCTTTAAAAGCGAGCATCTTTGGGCAAAAAAGGTATCACAAAGAGCAGAAGTCAACGCATAAGAACCTAGTATGCTCCAACCGCCTGAAGAAAGGTCACTACCGCTCTCTCAATGCACAAGCCTCGCTGTTTGTGTGGTATGCACACAGACAGATCACAAAATGGGGAAGCCCACGTGCACCCTGGCTGGTAATGATGAGAGATTCCCGTTCATCACAGCAAAATCAAAATCAGAGATGCAATCTTTAAAAATAAATAAATAAATAGATAAATAATTTTTTAAAGTCAGGCGTTACTGTGGAGCAAAATAAAAAAAAAAACATGTGGCAACACGGTTTATAAAAACATAGAGAGAGGGGACAGTAGAGGGCGGGCCAGCCGGCAAAAGTCGATTAAGTGACTCCTCTTTTGTTTGGAGTGCGCAGAGCAGTAGCCGCTCTGAGGCCCCCCCCCCCCCCCCCCCCCTACAAACGACGGCATGACAAAAACAGTCCAGTTCAAAGGACCAACACACAGGCTCGCTCAGCTGGAGGGTCGGGTGATGTGGAGCCGGAGGAGTCCACAGGCGACCTTTCTGACGTAGAACTGACCAGCATTTTGGCAATGATCCTCGTGCTGTGCGTGTAAGGACCTGCTCTGACTTGAATTCGACCTGGCCGTCCTCGCTCGAATAACGTTTACTGTTTTCGATCATGACATGTCTAAAATGTGTTTTGTTGAATGTATGTGGATTGAGAAATGAGGGGGGGAAAGAAAACTTTTCTTTACATTGTTTAGACGTTATTTGTTTGCAGGAACACATACATAACTGAAAATGCACATGATGTATGGCAAATGGAACGGAGAGGGGAATTACTATACTGTGAAGGTAAGCAAGGTATCGTTATTTTCATCACTATTAAAGTCACAGCTCTATCCACAAAAAAGGCAAATGACAAGTATACAAATAGAAACTGACAAGGTTCCGATTGTTATATATAATACTTATACCCCAAAATACATGGGAGACAAACATTATTTCTTTCAAGAACTGCAAAAGGAAATTCTAGAGTAAAAGAGGAACGAACTGTGGTGTGCGGTGATTTTAACTGTGTACTAGATAATACGTTAGGTCTTATTAGTGGGCAACAACATCCAAAAGAGACAGTCAATATGTTTAATGACCTTAAGAATCAGTGTGTCTTGAATGACACATGGAGAATATTTGATCCAAATATTCAGGAATTTTCATGGTCAAGAAAAAACGGTGGTGTCACAGGGCGTATTGATAATGTTCTGACTTTACAGGGCTGTGTCTTACTCTGACCATACATACGTGTATGTGGAGATAAAATGTTCGGATATGGAAAGTGTGGTCCAGGGTTACTGACAACGGCCAGAATAAAATGAATTGATGAGGGCGAAAAAAAAAAAATCAATTTTCTTTTTAAATCTAGAAAAGAGAAAGTATTGCAAATGCCAAAATAATGAGTGCACCACAGCTTGAGGACGGACTAGTCATATCCAATCAGAATAAAATGTAAAAAGCACAGAAATCACTTTTTTTTTTTTTTGGGGGGGGGGGGGGGGGGGGGGAATATATAGCAGAGCGCTTGTCGTGAAAAATTATCAGAAAGCATTGACACTTTCTTAGAGAATTTTAACATTCCTACTTTATATGAAGAAAAGCGAGAAAGCAGTGAGTGAATGGTTTTCTTGGAAGAGGCAACATCGGCGTTGAAACTGTTAGGTAATGGATCAGAGCTAGTAAGATAAGGATGGTTTGACGGTAGACTTTTTCAACTGCTTCTGGTCAAAAATCTATGATGTCAGTCCACTTAATGATAGTTTTGAAGAAAATAGAAGCTTGCCATATTCCCAGTCGACAGGTGTAATAACTTTATAATTGACCACAGCGTAAAAATTACCAGCAAAATGCCTGACGGAAAGGTCAGTGATATTGTGTAACAAATTACTAACTAAATGCCGGGCGAAAAGAATGTCAGATGCCTCAATTGATCGATGAAGACCATTTTTATTTTATGAAGGGAAGAAGCACAGCGACAATCTCTCAGATGGATTGATGATGTTGTTGAGCAGTTTCAGCCTAAGTGAACTGCTAGAAGCTCTAAATGTTGTGGATCTAAAGCGTGCTTTTGATTTAATTTTAAAGGATCATGTGATAGATACCTTCACAAAATTCGGGCTAGATACCACAAAATTCACAAAAAAATTCGGGCTAGGGGAGACGTTTACTTCATAGGTAGATGAAAAAATGCACGCTGTTGTTTGGGATACTGCGGTCGGAAACAGCAAGAATTTAAGATAGAAAGATGTATTGGAGAAGGTTGTTGTTTCTCTCCACTGCTTAAATTTATACCTGGTATTGAGCTGTTAACTATCACAATACGTGAAAATGGACACTTGAAAGGCACTTAACTGAAAGCAAGACCAAACATTCCACGACTTTAACAATTATTTTACATGCTGATGACATTACTTTTTTTCTGCACGACAGAAATGTATTACTCTCTTTTCGCACATACAAGGACTTGATATAAATAGAAAACACGACAGAAGGAAAGTGGATTGGTTCGAGTTCAGGATACCAAGACATACGCCAGAGGTTTAGAATTTCAAGGATTAGTTTTAACTGTAGGATGTCTTGCTCAGAAGTCAGAGAAAATTGGGGAAAACGCCATGACGTCATATAAAGAATCACAGGACTGTGGCAAAAAAGAAACTTCGGTTATCTTAGCAAAATATAAATGTAATAAGTAGTTATATTATCCCATATTTGACATACATAATGAAAACCTTTTGTCTGTCTGATACAATTATGAATACTGTTGGTGTTTTGTTATAACGGGAAAAAAAAAAAACAAACAAAAAGGCGTTTGAAAATTGAAGAAGTGAGCTTAAAGTGAATTTGACAAGGGAATGGGGGGGGGGGGGGGGGGGGGTATAAATGCCTAAAGTCAAAATAATGCAGCAGTCTTTTAAACTGCATTGGGTGAACCAGCTTTATTACGCTGGGAAATCTGATGTGTGGTCTTTTATCCCAGCGACACCATTTTTACACTCTGGGGGAAAAAAAATATGTCTGAAAGTAAACGTAGCCTGGAAACAATTTAAGACTTAAAATATACAATTTAATTCTTTTTGCATAGAAGCCTTGCGTGCATGAAGTAGCCACAACACAGAAACAGTAGAAAATCCATTGAAATCCGTTTTATGGATCAACAAACCAATTGCAGATCAAATAATGTTTCATTTTTCAAACACTGGGTGCAAAAGAGTATTGTACATGTGAGTGATTTGATGCGAGGTGATATAGTGTCTGTCCAAGGTCGAAATTAAGACAGGGACCTTCCCTTCGCTGCTGTCAGAATACATTACGGCTAAGTCTGCATTGCGTTAATTTGGGGCAAACAAAACGCCTGCCAGTAACGTTTTTACAGAAAACGAAAATAAACTACAGTAACAAGACATAACACAAAAACAGTAAGAAGCTTCAGATTACATGTAGTTAACAAATCCTTTCCTGAACCGTGCTAAATAAACTTTGGGAGGGATCAATACATTCAATATTCCGCTGACAAAGTGGCACGTGCACCGGCATACTGTTCGGACTGCGACAAAAGAGTCATGGCTAAGACAACGTCAATGGAAAATCTCATAAAAAAAAAAAAAAAAAAAAATCTTATCGATATTGTGTTGAAATTACACCGGAATGACACAGACGAACAAACGTACCTTCTGCTTTGTTAATGTCAAAGGGTACAGGAATTCTGGAGCCTGTGGACGGCAAGGTAAATATAGCTCTCAATGCCAGGGTAAAGCTTACTGTTCCAGACACTTCGCTTGGCCTCCAGAGTAAGTAATGTTGCTTATAGCCCAGCCGACCGCAAAGGTCATATCAGGGGCTGTCACCGCGTCCAAGTCAACTCACAAGTCATTGAAACAAAAACAATCACACAACTCTTTAAAAATTACACCTTTATCTAAAAGTACACCGGAACCTTCGTTAAAAATCTTTCTTCCGTGAAATTTTAGCTTAAATGGAAAATGTTAATCTCTTTCAGAAATTCAAAGATCATATCAGGTGGGACATCTCTGAACAAGGTTTTCATGGAGTCTGCTGTAAGATGTTTATGTCTCACATCATGTCAGTCCCAACACTCTAAAAGAACATGTTTCACTGTGAGTGGTAGGCCCACATGACAAGGAATCCACCACAGTGCTTCTTCAACTTTAAAAGAAAAGAATGGGTGTAAAACGAATGGCCTGCATACAAACGGCACAAAGCTGTTTCTTCTTTATTGCCGTCTCGGGAACATGGTTAAAAACTCTTTCAGGTTTGGACAGATTTTGTACAATTTGTTATCCGTCTGCAAGTTCCATTCCTCTTGCCAGAGGTATATTGATATAAGCCTGTGTTTTGGATTTCAGATCAGTGTGAAGGCTCAACTCTTTCTGTGTGGCACTTTTGGCAAGTTCATCAATCACCTCATTGTGGTTTCCAGAGAAAGGAGGGGTTGACCAATCAGGACATAGAGTATATTAACTAACCAATCATCGTTGCCAAAATGTGCGTTAGTAGATTTGAATATAGACCTCAATAAATATGTTACATAGGTCTGAGAAAAGAACCACCATTAACAGCCAAAACCAAATAGCAAACATGACGTGATATTCAAAGTTTCCGTTCATAGATTTCAAAATAAAACTTACTCAATCCAAATAATTATTACATCAAACCATGTAATTTCAGGCCATATTCTCTTACTATCGACAAGGAATGACACCCGAACAAAAAAAAGGCATTAGAAGATCAGACAAATTGCTTGTAAACTTTCTGGTGACAGAATTCGAGGAAAAAAACATTGCATATGCTACAATGAAAAACAAGCAAGCCATAGAAACTGTACGTAATTGGATGATATATATAAAAACTGGTAGGAAAGACTGAAGGAAAAAAACAGAGCATGACTTAAAAGAAATCACAAGAAAAGAACAAACAACTTCGATATGATTAGTGACAAAAAATGGAGGGTCTTGCTTGAGATCAGAACCAATGTGCTTCGCTGACAGCGAGGAAAATTCACAATTTCTGCAGTCTTGGAAAAAAAAAAAGGAATTATTATCAAGCAAATCAGAAAATTGATAACTGTTGATAGATAACAAGCTCACGCACGGAAGGTCATTAGAGATATGCTGAATCAGGTAAAGAAAAATCTTTCACAGAAATTTATGAAGCAAGAGAAACAAGGAGAATAGCGAGATCGAAAATCTTATCACAAATATTCCAGAATTATCACTCGAACAAGAAAAATCATTAGAAGGAAATATCATCTTACATGAAGCAGCAGTAGCATTGAAAATATATTCTTAAAGAATGGAACAAGTCCACATACAGACAGTTTCACTACAGAGTTGTTTAATTTTTTTTCTGGCGACAGTTTAGGCCATTTTTGTGAGGTCTCTAAACAAAAGGTATAAATACAAAAAACACTATCCACAACACAAGAAGAAGGGATGAGAATTTATATTCAAAAGGGCAACAAACCTAAAGAATACATTACAAACTGGCGCCCTATATCTCTGCTAAACTTTGTGTACAAAATATGATTACCATGAATTTTCAACAGAGTAAAGAAAGTACTGCCGGCTCTCAGATTTTTAAAAAAAACGAGTTATTGCCACAGGATGTTTGGAAGACAATATCTGATTTATATATGATTCAGTTTATGATCTTCAACGGAAAACATTTCTCTGGTTTGGTACCTTGCATCGGTTTCAAAAAGGCTTTTGATTCATTAAACTGGAGTTTTGTGATCAAAGTTTTGAAAGAATAAAACTGTTTGCCAGTGGGCGGAAACGTTCTATAAAGCTATCGAGTCAGATCTCATTATAAATGGTTCGTGTGTGTGTGTGTGTGTGTGTGTGTGTGTGTGTGTGTGTGTGTGTGTGTGTGTGTGTGTGTGTGCAAGCGCGTGCATGCGTGCAAGCAAGCGCGCCTGTGTGTGTGTGTGTGTGTGTGTGTGTGTGTGTGTGTGTGTGTGTGTGTGTGTGTGTGTGTGTGTGTGTGTGTGTCTTCTCATGGACTGGTATTCTTTGTATGTTTGCATTTAAACATTGTAGATTATGGCATGTACTTCGCTTCTTAAAAGAAAAAAAAAATACTATGAAGAACCCTCAGATTTATCAACACCGTAGTTGTTCATGAATCTGTCAATGAAACAGCGTGATGACCACTGAGATAGCAGCAACATCATTGTTCATGTGTCTGCCACAACACACGCTCCACCAACTGATTTGGAGAATAATGCAAACAACTATCGACACAACTTCTCTTTTGTCGTGAATCTCAATGTAGTTATCTTTTTTCTTCTTCTTCTTCTTTATTCCCCCAACGTCCAATTTTTGCATTTTTTCCTTTTTTCCTTTCTTTTTATTTTGAACAGTGAGGCCTTCATCCACCTGTAATCACCTCTTTTCCAACTGTCTCTCAAACTCACCATGCATTTGTGTGTGTGTGTGTGTGTGTGTGTGTGTGTGTGTGTGTGTGTGTGTGTGTGTGTGTGTGTGTGCGGTTGTTGTTTTTTTTTAACAGATGGACAGTCTCTTGCTGATCTTAATGTCTTAGCGGTTAATACAAATTGGGTCTAAAATGTAGTGCATAACAAAAAAGTACATATTATTTTACTGTCAGTTATATTTGCTTTTCGTAAATTCAAATTCCAGAATGTATTGACTTAAATTCAAGACAGCATTGACGTCACCGTGAATGTTCTTAGCACAGCTAAATCAGGCCCAAAATAAGAAAGCCATATTTTTCGTACGAAAGATTATCTACAAAACAAACGAATAAAGGAAGAAAAGAAAGAAAATGAATAAGGGTGATATCGTCAGTACATATCTCTTTTCCTTTGTACTTGAACGAAACGTGGACGATTCACAAGCTATGCATCAGTATGATGTTGTTTGAATCGCTTCGCTTTTTGGCAGCTGTATTTATGTTGTTGTTGTCTCGTTCGTCATTTCTTTAGATGGATTCCCCCGTCTCCTCGACAAAGGTGGCAGTACGTCGCAGGTCCTCCAGTCCTCCGCAGAGCTTCCGGGCCACTGGTATTGGGTCGGCCAGGTTTTCTCTCGAAGCGCTTGGTGGAGCGGGCAGGACTGCAGCAGATGTTCTGTTGTCTGGCTGCCTGTTCTGCAGGGGCACTGCTCTGTGTTGCCGATGCGGAGTTTAGAGAATAGGTGGTGTTTCAGGCGGTTGTGGCTGTCCTGAGCCTGAAGATGACTACCTGCTCTCGTCGAGTCAGCAGGTAGTACGGGTCTGCTCTGTTGTGGCGTGGATGCTGTTGCTTCCACTTGTTCTGCAGCTTGGCTTTAATGATGGTCCTGGATTCGGTGTGGCTGGTAGATCTGTCCATCTGCTCCTTTGTAGTAGTGCCCTCCTTTGCCAGGGAGTCAGCAGTCTCATTGCCGAGCACGTTGCAGTGGGAGGGAATCCACTGCAGGGTGACTGTGTGACTTGTGCAGAGGGGGGCGAGAGATGAGGACAGATTGTTGAGCTCTGGATCTCTGTCGGACTGAAGTGCCTGCAAGATGGACAGGGCGTCGGTCAGGAAGACAAAGTTGTGGCTGGCATAGGGGCTGACCTCGATGTGGGCTGCTGCTGTTTTTCAGGGCTTCTGCTTCAGCTCTCTGTAATTTATGGAGTACAGGCCGGTAGCGAGGCAGATCTTTTCTTCTCTGCCTCCTGGATGTTGGACATACTGTACTTATTGGTTAGCGCATAGTTATAATAAAGGGTTGTTAATGACCAAGTTGTCGCCTCTGCCCAATTTGTCGCCCGGCGACAGATTGGTCTTCAAACCAGGACCAATCTGCCACCCGGCGACAGATTGGTCCCGGGTGTTGCCTATTTTGATGGGATATACCTTGTAGTGAAGACATCATGACTGAAGAGGGAATATTTGAGCGGATAGAAAAACACAGCGAAACAGCGAACTACTTTTGAAGTTGGAGTGTTTCTACTCCTGTGGCGGAGTAATAAAGTATCGCGGCCCCTGTAACTCCAGGGTATTGGGGCTAATTCTCTTCTAATTTGGTGTGAGGGTTTATTGTACCAATTCCTTTTGTGATAGTCACTTCTGGCAAGCACCACTCGCACACGTTTTCTTAGTCTAGAAAAAAAAACACTAGAAATAAAAACAATATAAAAAAACACTCAGAGTCTGTATTCACATTGAGATAGCGTGAGAATTGGCACCATACCAGCGTAGAAGCTCTTCCAAAAATCCTGTTAAATTCTACTGGCCCCATGCTATCCCGATGTGAATACAGGCCCACGTCAATAACAAAAATGACGTGAAAATACATTTAAATATGAAAAGAAAAAAAAAACAAACACCGTTCAAGAAAAGTAAAAATGGAACATTGAACAAGTCCTAAAACAATGTCACACATTAAAAGGGGCTTTCGTAAAACCTCCTTCAAAGTCTTTTCTGAAAAAATGGTAAATAGGTTTTCAATCTTCTGCAATAAGAAAATATGATTATGGTGTGTGTGTGTGTGGGGGGGGGGGGGGGGTGTACCCTCTATCTCTCACTAAGCGATTAGGGCACTACGATGTCTCATCCACGTCTGTCTGAATTGTCCCAGTCAGAAGTGGTTCATGTGAAACGTTAACATAATCAAAGCAAGCCTCACATCAAATTTGAAGATAAAAGTGCCTTTCATGTCACACCAAGCATGTAATAGTTTTGATTGTTTTATTAACATTTGGAGGGGTGGTGGTGAAGTTACGATTGTGACTGGTTTGCATTGTTCAAATGCTTCCAGCTGTTGCACGACAATGCCCTAATAATGCGTTGCTACAACATGGCGATGCCTTTTTTTTTTTTCATCTTTTACTGCCACTGTCTGCCATAATAGACTCTTTTTGGCCTAGGCCTACATCTTTTTGATATTTGTGGATATCTTCTTGTGGAAATTCTCTCATGCACCAGAATATGAAAATAAATGTCGGTAAAGGAGGATTTCTGATCTCAATTTTCAAAGAAAATGGCCTCTGTATATCGTTGCTGACCAAATGATCCACAGTGTGTGACACGTCAGTGATATCCGTGAGACCGTAGTTCTACAATCATATCTCTATAGGAAATGTGGACCTAAGACCCATTGTTCATTTACACAGTAAAATCCGGTTTAGATGGACTCGGAAAAAAATTCAATTCCCAGATGATTTCAAGTCAACAATTGTCGATGTCAAGTTTTCTCAAAAATAAAGGGGCGTAACTCAGACAACTCTTACTCTCTCATTCAAAGAGATAAGAACACGCTACTTGACATCAGCACAGGGGGTATCCTTGCCATTAATCACAAAGTCATTTGGTTGCCTGCAGAGTCGATAGCAGGGCATTTTCCAGTGTTTTATTTCTTAAAAATTCATGTTCATAAAAACATGCTTGGCGGTGAAAGGGTTTTTTAAGTACTGGCCAGGGTTTTTCTTTCTCGCTGTTAATTGAAATTTGGTTCATTTGAATTATCGGTTAGCTGCAAGTGAGATCTTGGTCCCAACCAACTAAAACCCAGTCAATTTCAAGCGCTGGATTCAACACATTTTTTTTTCAAAAAGAAGATAATTCAAAAGATGTGTGCTTGCTTAATTCAAAGCAAACACACTTCCACTCTGCTCCCCCCCCCCCCCCCCCCCTACCCACTACACATCCATCCATGCTCTCTCTCTCTCTCTCTCTCTCTCTCTCTCTCTCTCTCCTCTCTCTCTCTCTCTCTCTCTCTCTCTCTCTCTCTCTCTCTCTCTCTCTCTCTCTCGTCCTTTTCGGCTCCTAGTAATGCCAATGCTGCAACAAAGCCCAATTTGAAATTCCTTTGGACTACTACTCCTTAACTTGCTCAGTTCATTTCAATTTGTTAGGTTTATTTTGAGCTAGTTTTAGATTGGGCAAAACTTTAGAGTAACTCAACACGCGGAAAATTTTAAATTCGAATAACTAAAAGTCCATAGGTGGTTCAAAGGCTCTTTCAATTAACCAGATTTTACTGTACGTAGTCAGTTCTGTGTGCTCATGATCTCTTTGATACAGAATCTATACAACCTATTTTGACCTACATCATATTAAGAGGAGACGTACATATCAAAAAAGATAGATAGATAGATAGATAGATAGATACTGCATCAAAGTGACCACAAGTCATCTACGTCATGAAAGGCAAAAAAAAAAAAAATGCACACCACACAATAATATGCAATCAAATAGACAAAACATGGAATTTACATCACAATGAAAATTGGCCATCCTTACTGATTACCTGTCATCTGCGTTGTAAGGAACAGAGAAACGCCATACCACAACAATACT
>JADBJO010004341.1:150000-152500 GCA_016801955.1 Conus betulinus | reverse complement strand
ACTACCCTCTTCCCAAATCTGTTCCTTATTCATTGGTTCACTTTCTCCATTCATCTACTCAGCAATCAAACATGTGTGGGCCAGCCTGCATGCACTTCATCTCAGGGGAGACGGAGGGAGACGGGAGTGAAAGGGGACGCGAGGAGCAAAGGGAGGGAATCCATGAACAAAAAAATGGAACAATGATTTATTCTCGTTAATTCTTTTCAGTCACAGAGAAATAAGAAAAAAATATGTAACAATCATGAAAGGGCAGGTACATAGAATAGAAGTGACATTACATCAACGAATCAGAGTGTGTATCAAATCCACATGAAAGCACACAATGTAGGGCTGACTAGATTTGCAATGCTGAAAGGAGGGAGGTGGGGATGATAGAATGAAAGCAAGCGTCCATAGTTTGGTAACTGTGTGCTGAGGAAGCTCTGTACGCCTGCAATTGCATTCAATCAATGCAAAATAAAACATAGTTTACAATAAGATTCATTATACATGTAAGGCGGGGGGAGAGAGAGAGAGAGAGAGAGAGAGAGAGAGAGAGAGAGAGAGAGAGAGAGAGAGAGAGAGAGAGAGAAAGAGATTCTTGTATTAATTACACACATGCAGCAAGCAATATATAACACTGACAAATTACAATTTACAATGCCCGGATGAAATTGACTAGACCAAAAGCAATACAGTGAGTACGTGTTGCAAAAGCAACGTACTTTTGTAATTGCTACTGTATGAGACAGAAATGAAAAGTAGGGATAGTTTCATATGAGAGAGAGAGAGAGAGAGAGAGAGAGAGAGAGAGAGAGAGAGAGAGAGAGAGAGAGAGAGAGAGAAGGCATATTTTGACATGAATTTAGCCAGGGTGTAATTATATGTATTCATACACATGCAATAGCCTAAAAAAAAAATCAGGATAACAAGTGAAAGATATGAGAAAACATTCCCGTATGAATACGATCAATCATTTACATACAGGTAAGTGTGTATTAATAATTACGATATTCACAGATACTGTGATGTCTGTTTATACACATAGTCACAATGTAGAAAGAGAGATGAAAGGGAAACAAATCATAGAACAGTTGTCTCTCTTGTATTTCATCAACACTATAAATACGTGTTCAGGCGAGGTGAATCCCCAATTTGAGCCGGTCGGTAGGCCTCTCGCCATTATGAGGTTGGAAGAGACGAGTGCTCGAGTGACACTAAAGTGACATAACCAACGGAAAACCGAGGTAGGTGGGGAAGAGTTGATGTTCAGTTACGAAGCTCATTTGCTAATGAAGAAAGCGGGTGATGTGATGCAGTCATCAAGCTCGGTGTGGGGATAATTGATCCGTAGTCCATGCTCTGGCGACAACAGGATCGTAACTCGTGTGTGTGTGTGTGTGTGTTGTGTGTTGTGTGTGTGTGTGTGTGTGTGTGTGTGTGTGTGTTTTGTGTCTGTGAGCGCTTGCGTGCGCATGTGTGCGTGTGTGTGTGTGTGTCTGACTGTCTGTATGTATGTGTGTGTGTGTGTGTGTGGGGGGGGGGGGGGGGTTTTGTCACATTTTATTATTTATTTGATGGACATTCCAACAGATGAATCAGTCAGAGGTCAAAATTCTCTCTCTCTCTCTCTCTCTCTCTCTCTCTCTCTCTCTCTCTCACACACACACACACACACACACACACACACACACACACACACACACGCACAAACACACACACATACACCCCCCCCCCCCCCACACACACACACACACACACACACACACACACACACACACACACACACACACACACACTTACACATACAAGGAAGCAGAGGAAGAGACAGAGAAACAAGCACGGAGATAGTCGACCATAATAAGAGAAGGTGAAGATTTGCACTGGTGTAAGAGACAACCAGCTGACGCGTCGACTCAAGAAATAAAGCACGAGTTACTTCCGCATCGAAAAGAAACTAGGGAAGACTAGGCACCAGCTCTGGCGCCAGCTCTGGCGCCAAACCGGTTTGAGTCTTGCCCAGGTTGTTTACAGCCAAACAAATATTTCTTGGCCAGTTGCCACACCTCGCCATCTCTTCAAATCTTCTTTATGTAATCGTAGCACGCCCAGTGCGCCTGAAACAGCTGAACCGCGAAACAGTTCACACACTGGTTTGACAGCACCACGTACTTTCTAAGGTGAGTGTTGAAACCAAAATCTAGTGACTCCTTTATTCCATGACGAACCAGACTTTGACGTGTTAAGGGCCTGTTCATTTCTCACGGTGGGCTCGGCTCGTCCGAGTCCGGGGTGACTCTGCGGAGAGAATGTTATGGCTGTCGTCTTTTTCTTTTTCTTTTTATCGATTTCTGTGGGTTTTCTTCTCCTCTGCCAGAATTTTGGATCGATTTCTCGTTGTGTAATGTGCAACGGATTTAATTTTGACTCGGTCTCAATCAAGGTGTGTTTTGCTGTGTGATTGTAGATGATGTTTAAAGCCGGAGTGTGATTCCTCTGACCGTTAGGACAGTGTGTG
>JADBJO010004341.1:142500-145000 GCA_016801955.1 Conus betulinus | reverse complement strand
TCATTTGCTAATTAAGAGAGCGGGTGATTTGATGCAGTCATTAAGTTCGGTGTGGGGGAAAATGGATCCGTAGGCCATGCTCTGACGACATCAGGATCGGTTCTCCAAGTGTGTGTGTGTGTGTGTGTGTGTGTGTGTGTGTGCGTGCGTGCTTGCGTGCGTGTGTGTGTGTGTGTGTGTGTGTGTGTGTGTGTGTGTGTGTGTGACAGACCGACAGAGTGAGAGACAGAGAGAGAGCACAAAGTAAAAGCATAAGAAAGAAGGAAGGGAGGGAGTGTGTGTGTGTGTGTGTGTGTGTGTGTGTGTGTGTGTGTGTGTGTGTGTGTGCACGCATGTGTTTCTGTGTGTGCGTGCGTGCACGTGCATCATGAGGTCAATTTTATTATAATCCAGTTTCAGTCAGTCCAGATGTAAATATTTTAGAGAGACAGACAGACAGACACATAGATAGAGAGAGAGACCCACACACAGAGAGATAGAGACAGACAGACAGACACACAGATAGACAAACAGATTGATTGATTGTATGATTGATAGTTATAAAGATAGGTAGATAGATAGGTAGATAGATAGGTAGGTAGGTAGATAGATACGTTGATATATAGTAAATAGGTAGGTAGGTAGATAGATAGATGGACAGACAGACAGACAGACAGACAGACAGACAGACTGACTGACTGACTGACTGACTGACCATTACGTAATGGGGAACATTACAACACGACATTCACACCGTCACATGGAATTGTTACGACTTCTGCAAGACATCAAGTTTACCACTTAGCAGCACCTAAAAGCTTTTGTCTCATTTGGAGATAGCCCCCCCCCCCCCCCCCCTCCTCCCCCTCCATAGCCCCCCCCCCCCCCCCCTCCTCCCCCTCCATTCCTTAGCAGTTATCTCCACAGTCACTGTCATCGTTCAAAACCTGCCGCTATTGCTGCCGTTGTCGTTGCTATTTCAAATCGACAGCTTTTGATCACACCTTTCAACTTAACATGATATAGTAACAATAATAACAATAATGATAATAGTAATAATTATAATAATAATTATCATTATTATCATCATCATTGTTATCATTATTATTATTATTATCATATTAGTACTAGTATTATCACCATTATTATCATCATTATCATTATTATGTTGTTGTTATCTTTATTATTATCAGTAGTAGTGGTTGTAGTAGTAGGAGTATTGTTATCATCATTATCATTATTGTCATTATCAAAATTATTGTCATTGTTTCTGCCATAGTTGCTGTGGTTGTCATAGTAGCACTGTTCTTATTCCTGTAGCTCTTCTTCCCATCCACCACAATGGTGTTGTACAGGTCACGTGATCGAACGAATCGTTTGTGTATGTTTGAGTGACAAGCTGGAGTTGCTCTTGACTATCAAAGCAAAATAACGGTCCTGATTCCGGCAGAAAAAAAAATGATAAAAATAACGTACGCGTGGTGACGATGGAAACGCCAACATTACTCCGCAGAATAAGGTAAGGTAAAGTTGCTTATAGCCCAGCCGACCGCAAAGGGTCATATTAAGGCTGTCATCACGTTGAGGTCAACTCACAAGGCCTTCATTCACACAACCCCTTAAAATACACCTTCTATAAAGGCACCGGAAATTTTGTTAAAAATCTTTCCACTGTGAAATCTCAGATCAGATGAAAAGTGTTCATCTCTTTCAGGGACTCAAAGATTACATCAGGTGGGAACATCTCTGAACAAGGTTTTCATGGAGTCTGCTGTAAAGTGTTTATGTCTCACATCATGCAAGTCCCAACACTCGAAACGAATAGTGTTTCACTGTGAGTGGTACATGACATGGAATGCCAATGGAATACACCTTAGAGTAGGCGAGCGATGACTGCGGCTCAGTTCAGACTAGCTATCATTCATGTAGTGCTGATGGGGTGGGAAAGAGGTGTGTGTGTGGGGGGGGGGGGGGGGGGGGGAGAACACAAGAACTAAAAGCGGTCCGTAACAACATAAGATTTTCTTTTTAACAACCGGCCCCAAAAAGCACAACACTTACCTTGTCTGTGTGTGCGGATTAATCACGCGAAACGAGAAAAATAAATAGGCTGTGTGACAGCTTAACAACCTCAACCATCCGCTTGAGAACGACGGATTAAAGAAACGGGAACGGGAAGGCAAGTGGTGTAGAACAAACAATCAACCAGCTGAAAATGGTGGCTTCAACCCCCTCCGTTCGCCCCCCCCCCCCCCCCCCCACACACACACACACACCTCCCCTCTTTCGAAGGGCGAGAGGTAGTGAGGGGTGGGGGGTGGGACCAAAGGAAGGAGAAGAGCGTGGGAGAAAGCCATAAGAATGGAGTTACGCCAGCCGGCAGCCATCTTTTCTACGTCACGGAGCCAACTGGTTCTCGGACAGGCTGCACACTAAAAATTAATGCGCCAAGGCCTTGCTTAATGAGTTGGGTATTTACAGACTGGCGCAGTTGGATTGTTTTGAGAATTTTCATTGTGTC
>JADBJO010004341.1:117500-137500 GCA_016801955.1 Conus betulinus | reverse complement strand
CTGTCTTTGTTTCCCCCCACTCTGTCTGTGTTTGCCCCACTATGCCTCTGTCTCCCCCCCCAACCTGTCTCTGTCTCTTCCACTGTCTCTGTCTTACTCCCTTTTAATTGTGTCAGCGAAAGAGATGATAAAAATGGAATTTTTTTTTCAGGGTTTGCACCTGCGTCATGGGCGACACTACATCGGCAGGTCGTGGAGCATCGCGAGCCCGTCAGAAGGGTAAATTTATTCAAAAAATGGACAGAGAAAAATACGAAACTCTTGTACAACTTTCCAAAGGTACTTTCCATGTCCCCAAATCCAAACGCACGAACTGTCAGAAAAGTGCTGTTCGCCAATTCCAAAGGCGTAGAGAGTATTTCAAAGTGGAAGGTGAAGAACTCTTCTTCAACGGAATGCAAGTCATTCCGGTCGATGAGCTTAGCAAGAAGGTCAAAGAAGCTTATAGGGACACGCTTGGCAGTGGATGCAAATCCACATGGCGAAAGGTACAAAACAAGTGTGCCGGAGTCCCTCGTCGCACTGTTGAAACCGTCCTTGGGAAATCCTCCACATATCAAGTGAACAGGCCTACATTTAGCAATAAAGTCCCACCAAAGCCAGTCACTGCGGCAAGAGTGAACGAAAGATGGCAGGTGGATTTAATGGTGATGGACAAAGATGAAGTTGTCATGCATGGGCACACTTATAAATACATACTTTCAGTCCTTGATGTGTTTTCAAGGTTTCTTATCCTGCGCCCTTTGACCAGAAAATCGAGCAAATGTGTGTCAAAGGCTTTTCAAACTATTCTTGCGGAGCACGGGAATCCTGATATTGTACAAAGTGACAATGGTACAGAATTCAAAGGTTCATTCAAAAGACTACTGCTAAAGAGGGGAATCAAGCACATTCGAAGCCGCCCCCTACCACCCACAGTCACAGGGAAAAGTTGAGCGCTGTCACTGGAAGTGAGAAAAAAAAAAAAATGCATTTGCCTGCTCGCAGAAGGGGTTCAATTGGGCTAAAAAAAAAAAATCACAAAGTACAAGAAGCGGTGAACAACGTAACGAAAGAAGTTCTCGCGAACATGACACCTGCAGAGAGGTAAAAGCACAGCAAGGCAATAGGGCTTTGATGAGAACAGTAGCAAACAGCTAGCAGCCGATTCAGTGCGAGGATGGTAGCCCGCCACAAAGGCTCGTGTGCCATCTACAGAAAGGGCGAACAGGTATTGCTCAAATACCCTGAGATAAAAAAGGGTAAAGTCCCCCCAAAAAGGGTTATCCTAAAAGGGGTTGTTTGTGGAAAGAAACTTGAAAGACTCGAAGTACAAAATAAAGTTTCAGACGCAAAAGGGGGAACTGTGCAAGTGGGTTTGTGTCACGAATATAACAAGTCGAACAAAAGTATCAGAAATCCAAAATCAAGAAGAAGAAGAAAGTCACAGAGGAACAGAAAATGGACAGACAACAACACCGACGACAATATAACTTGCCCTATACTCCCACAGACAGAGCTGATGACTTTCAGCAGTTAGGAATGAAAGTCCTTTTGGACCCGAGGGGGGGTTGTTGGAAATTGCCAATTCGAGGCAGCTGCGCATCAGATGTCTCTAATTGGCAATTTCCAGACAGGGGTCGACCTTCGAAGGCAAGCGGTCAATCACATTGCAGAGAACCTTCTGTCATATGAAACATTTATTACAGGTGATCTGAGCAATATCTAAGTCAAATGAGTCGAAGCTCGACCTACGGACCACGTTACCTGCAGGCGCTATCAAGAATCCACAACGTGCAGATCTTGATAGCGTCTGCAAGGGGCGCAGAATATTCGGTGCTAGTGTCCCCCGACGGCTCGTACTCTCACCAGAGGTTCCTTCTTACCCTCGGGCATTACCCGAGGGTATGGGGGAACATTACGTCAGCCTGGATCTGGAGAGACGCGGGGGGCGAGCGTACTCTGGTGGGCGACGCGTTCACACCATGACGACAGAGGGAGCGGATGTGATGAGGGGGGCGGTGGAGGTGATGAGAGGAGGATGATGGATGTGATGAGGACGATGGATATGATGAGGTGGACGATGGACGTGATGAGGGGGGTGATGGATGTGATGAGGGGGACGGTGGATGTGAGGAGAGGAGGTGGACGATGGACGTGATGAGGGGGGTGATGGATGTGATGAGGGGGACGGTGGATGTGAGGAGGTGGACGATGGATGTGATGAGGGGGGGGGTGATGGATGTGATGAGGGGGACGGTGGATGTGAGGAGGTGGACGATGGATGTGATGAGGGGGACGGTGAAACTGGTATGGGAGACGTTGACTATTGCATGTCAGAAGGCCATGAGTTTCTCCCTCGAGAGATACAGGCCAGGATAGTACATTCGCTCTGCAATCATCTCCAGCAAGTCGGTTCACTTTGCAAAGAGTTAGTAGATTTTTCTACGATGTGGTCTCTAGAGTCCCTCCCCCACGTCTGCACATTAGTACCACCTTGCTTCCGAGATTGCCAAATCCTGTCAGCGTGCGCCGTCTAGTCCAGGCAGCCGGCCGAGGTAGTGGCCTCGCCATCGCCATTCAGCGCATTCTGGCCACTTCGCAGTGGTATAACGCGTGGCTATGGCTCCGACCAGAAGAGTTCGATTGGTATTCGGTCATCAATGTCTATTACCGAAACCGCAATATCCACTGAGGTAGAATACGTTTTACTGATGAAGCATTTCTGATACCGTTTTGGTCCAATTCGACACGCCAAGTAAAGACATTGTTTCAATTTTCATTTATATTTTTAATGATTGTCAGCCTGAAAAAAGTTTTGTCACACCATGAATGCGTTTTACTTTTCTTGCCATTAGTCATGTCTATTGCTAAATGTGTTGACCCAGTAAATAACTTGTTTCCTCCCATTGGATACAAAATGAACAAAAAACATTCCTGATTTTTTACATGATAAAGGGTGTTTTTTAAACAAATCTTGCACCTACATATGCATGTTGCGAAATATGTTGACCAATCTAAAATACTGTTTCCTTTTGTTGGATTTATGGTTTAAAATGGAAAAGAAATGTCTGCCTAAAGGTTTTGTAATATTAAGAATGCGGCTGTTTTTTATGTAACGTTTTCTGGCGGGTTTTTTTTACAGATGTGTCCCCTTATGATGTATGTTACGAAATATATTTACCAACTAAGGACATTGTTTCCTGTCATTTGGTTTACAAAGTAGACGTAAAGTAAAAAAAGTAAAAGTAAAGTAAAATGCCTGAAAATGTGTATATTGTGAATGTCACTTGTTTGCTGTTTTATTTGTTTGAATCCTGCCACAAAAATCATGTATATTGCAAAATGTCCTTACCAAGGAAAGACATGTGTTTCCTCTCATTAGAAATTTTCTTTTTTAATTTCGTTATCTTGAAGTCTTTCTTGTACAAACTACTTGGCACTAAAGATGTGTGCTGTAAAAATATGTTGACAAAAACATTGTTTCTTCTTATTTCGTTTACAAAAGAATTGTCCACTAATAAAGAATTGTTTCCTCTAATTGGGTTTACAAAATAAATGATTGCATGTACTGCAAATATATCTGAGTATCGGTCCAACAACTGTGTCTTACTGCTTGCTTGCCCCCCCCCCCCCCTCCCTCTCTCTCTCTCTCTCTCTCTCTCTCTCTCTCTCTCTCTCTCTCTCTCTCATTCTCTACTCACTACAAACATGTCACACGCACGCACGCACACACACACACACACACACACACACACACACACACACACACACACACACACACACACACACACACACACACACACACACACACACACACACACATTGGCATAACCCTTTGCCGGCGCACAGACACAGACACACTGTGGCAGACACGCGCACGCACACAGACATATACACACACATACACGCACATGCTCACACACACAAGTACACACACGTAGACACACACACACGAGCCTTCCGTGCGGGAGAGATGCAGCTGTCAGCTGGCTGGCATTGAAACCAAGACCTGAAAACTTTATCATCTCCCCTTATCCCCTACAAACATGCAGTATATAAAACTTAGATAGGTCACTGGCACTTTTTTGTAATATGTTATATACTTAATTAAATTATTTACTTCTGCTTTGTGTTTCAGTTACCCAAATTTGTTTTTCATTGTTAGCAAATATAGCAAGTAATTTAGCTCTGAGAGATAAAGAGGAATGTTTTTTCAAGTGTCTGCACGTTCCGTTCAAACGTACTTTCGAACAGAAATAAAAATGCTATCAATTATTTTCTTATCTACAGGCCCCGTAATTGACGGGGGTGTCAAAATGGGATAAGGTAGACGTCCCATTTTGTCGCCCGTCCCATTTTGTCGCCTGCGTCAAAATAGGAAGGGGTGACAAAATGGGACGTGTATGAAGACGTCCCATTTTGTCGCCCGTCCCATTTTGTCCACTGCCTGCGGATTAGTCCTTACACGCTACACCACGTCCGCTAAGTTTTGAATGCTACACCATATCCGCTAAGTTTTGAGACCACACTACGCACGATTTGAAGCTGGTGGATAAATGAATTAACAACAAAGATGAGACAATAGAGGAAGAAGGTCTCGTGGCTACGATGTCTGACTTACGCATTAGCCCAACGCGCTGGTCAGACCTTCAGTGCCTGCCTACCATGGGTGTGTGTGTGTGTGTGTGTGTGTGTGTGTGTGTGTGTGTGTGTGTGTGTGTAGTAATTGTACACGTGTGTGTATGATGTGTGGGCATGGGCCCATGTGTGTGCGTGGGCGCATGTGTGTGTGTGTGTGTGTGTGTGTGTGTGTGTGTGTGTGTGTGTGTGTGTGTGCGCGCGCGAGCGCGCGCGCGTGTATGTGTGTACATGCGCAGGCGTGTGTGCGCATTTGTGTGTGTGTGCACGTGTGTGTGTGTGTGTGCGTGTGTGTGTGTGTGTGTGTGTGTGTGTGTGTGTGTGTGTGCGCGCGTGCAGGAGTGCCTGTGATGTGATGTGTGTGTGTGTGTGTGTGCGTGTGTGTGTGTGTGTGTGTGTGTGTGTGTGTGTGTGTGTGTGTGTGTGTGTGTGTGTGTGTGTGTGTGTGTGTGTGTGTGTGTGTGTGTGTGTGTGTGTGTGATTTGTGGGTTTGTGTGAGCTCACGTATCTGCATATAGGCTATATCAGTATATGTATACCTATCTGTGTGTATGTGTGTGTCTTTTTATGTGAGCGTGTACGCATGAGAGAGAGAGAGAGAGGAGAGAGACAGGCAATGGACAAATGTCTGAGAAACAGACAGACAGAGCTCTGAGAAACGGACAGACAGACAGACAGACAGAATGACATTTTATTCATCACGGCCATAGCCACTTACGAAGGGGACACGATGCACAAATTGTGTGCAGTATTACTCACAAAGTTACAAATCATGGAAAATACGTACATCATTATGTTATGACAGAATGCAAAGGAGACGCTTTGCCTTTGTAAACTGATAAGTTTCATATAACTCTGTCTTTTTTGGAAGCTAAAAACATACTTGATCGATACTGGTTAGAATTGTTTTATACTTTAAAGGAATGCAGCGTGTTTTTAACTCACTTAACACAGGGCAATACAAAATGAAACGTATCTCGTATCCAATTCCTTTTCTGCAGAAAAGCCAGATGAAATCCATTTCAGTATGTGTGTTTTAATGGTAATGATGTTCAGCAATGTCTGAAATGCCATCTTTAAACTTTGTCATAAAAAAGAATATATATTTTAACATTAAGTATGGTGGTGCACATCAAAGAGATCTTGCTATTCACATCGAGAGAGAGAGAGAGAGAGGAGAGAAGAGAGAGAGAGAGAGAGAGAGAGAGAGAGAGAGAGAGAGAGAGAGAGAGAGAGAGAGAGAGAGGAGATAACTAAAGGGAGACAAACCGTGCAATATCTTACAAACGAGTTCTCCCTCTTACAACATAAAACGGCATTTCGTCAGTGCTATTTATAGCAACATACATTGATGGCGCTCCCTTCGATTTCCGCCGGTGTATATCGCCATTTTGAGATTGGAAGGAACAGTAAACAAAAACTGAGCTTACATTACAGCAGAAAAGCGAGGTAAGGGTAAGAGGACAAAAAGTCTGAATTAGAATGAATGTTTGAGGCTAGTGAAGAGTATGGCGACTTAATGTAATGAAATCGTGAGTGGATTATTGATACGTAGTTTATACACTAGCTACATGAGGATAGTAGCTTCGTGGCTACGACACACAGAGAGAGAGAGAGAAAGAGAGAGAGAGGGGGGGGGGGGGCAACGGGGGGGGGGGGGGAATGGGGGGGATCAACGACAGCTGAAGAAAACCAGGGTTTTCGTTTGTTTGTTTTTTTTTAATAGATTTTATAGCAAATATTTACTTAGTTTTCTTGCAGGCATTAGACCTGTATCACTGGTAGATAGCTGCTTACATGATGGTGGGTTAGTCAGTTCCACATGCATCCAACAGACTAGAACCAGATTGTTTCCGAAAACTGGGTAGTTACGAAAAATTACACTTTTCGGTCCGTCACTTTAGCTGACAGCTGAAGAAAACCAGGGTTTTCGTTTGTTTGTTTTTTTTTAATAGATTTTATAGCAATATTTTACTTAGTTTTCTTGCAGGCATTAGACCTGTATCACTGGTAGATAGCTGCTTACATGATGGTGGTTTAGTCAGTTCCACATGCATCCAACAGACTAGAACCAGATTGTTTCCGAAAAAACTGATAGTTACGACGAAAAATTACACTTTTCGGTCCATCACTTTAGCTTACATATTCATAAACGTCTAGAAAAACCCCTGGCAGACCAATAATTTCAGGACTGAATGGCCGTACAGAGAAAATTTTCAGACTAGTAGATAGGTGGCTCCCGAGATTTTGTTGAAGTACTTACCTCTTATATTAAAGATACCACTCATAAGTTTAACATCACTAAAGGGTGAAATGTTAGTAATAGCCCAATGAAGAATATTGGTTACTATTGACGTCAATAGCCTTTACAGAGACATTCCCAAATCTGAGTTGTTGGAAGCAGTTCAGTATCACATGCCAGGTCAGATAACATTCCTCCAGAGAACGTAATTACTGAACATGTACACCACATGTTAGCCAACAATGCCTTCCGCTTTGAGAACAAATATTTTAAGCAAACACAGGGCACCGTCATGGGAACACCTATGGCACCGGTGGTGGCCAACCTTTTAATGAGCTGGCTGGAAGAGAAAATATTGGATAATAGCCCAGCACGGATCTCTGTTGATCAATGGGAACGATTTTCAGGTGACATTTTTGTTTCATGGAGAGGAACACATGAAGAATTGGACAATTTCATGACTTGATTCTATCCATAAGACAATCAAGTTTACGACAAACTTATCCAAACAAGAAATAGCTTTTCTGGATATACTGATTAAAACTTAGGGGTGACCTACTGCAAACGGATCCATACACCAAACTACATCAAACTCACACAGTTATTTGCATTACCGGTCAGCACATCCACCGCACAGTAGGCAGAATATATCCTTCAACCAATTCCTAAGACTGAGACCTATTTGCTCCTTGGAAGACGACTTCAGGGTTCACTGCTTTGAAGTGACCCAGTACTTACAACGAAAAAGAGCCTATCCTCCACACTGTATCCAAAAGGCCCTGAAATGGGGCGACACCACTCCACGCCATCAAACTTTACAGTAGAGACAAAAACACAGCACACAACGGGTGCCGTTTATTATCACATACAATCCTTACAACCCTCCCCTTAAAGCTTGGTTCCAGGAATGTCTGTCACACTCACATACATCTAGGAGATCGCAGTAGGCCATTTCTTACCCACCAATCCTTGGAGAACTCAACAACAGATCTCTCGGGAACCTGCAAATGCCCTTCAGTCCTTCCCAGTCCCATCAGTGGAGGGGAGCCAGGATGCTTCAGATGCAGAAGAGACCGCTGTGTGATATGACAGCCACGTGGTTGAGACTACCACCTTGACCAGTTCTGTTTTCTCCGAAACTTTTAACATCAGCACTCACATGTCATGTGAAACATCAAACAGTGTATGTTCACTTTTCGGTTCTAAATGCCCGAACTCACAGTACATGAGAAACCAAAAATTCTCACAAAGATTCTACCTCGATCGATCAAAGTTAACCCTGGATCTCTGATAACCAACACATTTCAATCTGCCATACCACTCGCTGTCTAATCTACGGTGCACTGCAATAAAAAAAAAAAAAATTAAAAAAAAAACCAGCTAACTAACTGCCGTCAACATCGCCTTGACAGGGAACACTTTTGGATAATAAAAAATGAAAACAAAATCCCAACGGGACTCAGTTTTCTCCGCTAACATGTTACCATTGAGGTGAATAATGGGGAGGGGGGCTTTTCTCAACCATGTGACTGTAACTTTCAATCGTGTCAAAAGAATTTTAAAAACACACTTTAAGGACCAAATTTGATTTGAAATCATGTCTTACTTAGGAGGTAACTGATGATACTTTTAATGTATGTTTGCACCAGAGACAAATGGGGAAGGCGGAATGTGAAAGCGGAACTATGTTATTGGTTGTATATGTGGTGTGTGCTGGGACGTGCCCCCAATGGGAGTGGCAATGTGTGCGACTGTGGTGAGATCCGCCTGTCCTGGATGGGCTGACCCCACATGTTGTCAGCTGTGTGTTAGGGTGGCGGACGGGTGGGCTTGGGTGGAGGACGTGGGGTGGGGTGGGGCTGGATGAGGGGGAAGCTGGAGGGAAAGAATGCAGGTGCTGATAAGGCAACCCTGCATTTGTGAAACCATTCATATAGGCCAATCCTCCCCCTCCGCCCTCCGCCTCTCTCTCCCTTCCCTCCCCTCCCTCCCCTCTGTCTCCCCCCCCCTCCCCCTCTCTCTCTCTCTCTCTCTCTCTCTCTCCCCCGTCCCCTCTCTTCCCTCCCCCTCTCTGTTTCTCATTTGTGAATGGTGAATGTGTGTGTGTGTGTGTGTGTGTGTGTGTGTGTGCGTGCGCGCGCGCACGCGCGCGTGTGTGTGTGTGTGTGTGTGTGTGCGTGGGGGAGGAGGGGGACAGGCGTGCGCGCTTGCGCGCGCGTGTTTGCCGCACCAGATGGGATAGTGGGGCACCCCCAGGATGAACAAGTTTCACAGCTTTTCACGTGCCTTTACATTTTAAGCACTATATACGTGCATTTTAATGCTAATGCCTTGTGTCATTTACCCTGAAGAAGGCAATGAGCCGAAATATTGGTTACAAAATCAATACACTTTTTTTTTAATCTTTGAACGTTTATAGTATAGGCTCAAAGATTTTTTCCCCGATATTTTATACTGTCTATATAATGATTTGAGTTTTTCAGCAACTTATTTCCAAAATTTTTGTTCTACTTCTCTACCCTTCGATGGCTGCTTTGGGGTGCTGAAGGATTCTTTTTTTTTTTAACCCTGGGTGGTGTGAACACCACAGAATTAAGGACTGTGGGGTGTCTGTCCCCCATATGCTGCCAGTGAAGCTTTAACATTCATAATATTTCTTTATGTTATGTTCTCATTTTATTCCTCTCCCTCCCGTCTCTCCCCCCCCCCCCCCCCCCCCCCCCCCACCCCCCCCCTCCCCGGTACCCTTTTTGCTTTCTTTCTTTTATTTAAATCTGTGCCAAGTCATTTATATAATGGCAGAAGAATCGTTAGCCTGCACTTGTTTTCCCCACTATTTAATTGTTCACCATAATATTGTTGGTCAGTCAGAGGGAGATTGCATCTCTTAGGAGATCCAAGTAAACGTTGTTCTGCACAACTCTCAGCTGCTGACAATGTTTGGGTTAGTAAACAGCAGAGTTGACCACTCGGACTGTTGGTCATCTTTTGACCTCCCTCGCACCCTTGAATGTCTCCTCAAGCAGAGGCTCACAGTTTTTCCCCTACATTTTTTTATACTGTCTGTATAATGACTTGAGTTTTTTTTCAGCAACTTATTTCGTTACCACGCTTTCTTTTTTTTTTTTTCACTTTCCTACCCTTCGATGCCTGCTTTGCGATGCTGTTGGATTCTTCTTTTGAACCCTTGTTGGTGAGAACACCCAGAATTATGGACAGTGGTGTGTCTCTATTTGATGCCAAGGGAGCACAATCAGCCGTGTCTCCCTGATGAGTCCGATCCAGCAGATGAAAGGCATAAGAGCAAGCAATATAAATAGATCTTCCTTCAAGAGGAATAACAATGGTTCCCATATGCTGCTAGCGGAGGTTTAACCTTCATGATATATTCTTCTACATTCATGCTGTCTCATATTATCCCTTTCCCTCCCGTCTTCCCTCCCTTACTCTCACTCTTAAACAAAAGAAATGCAAAAATGTTCCAGTGACTGACTGTGCAGGCGAAACAGACAAACTCGTACATTTCCATGTAGAGTAACAATGAAAACACGCTGTAGAAGAATGAGAAAAATACATGGTTAAGTCAGCAGAAGGCTTGGATGGGACGAACACTCATGTCATAATAAAAAGAGAACCTCCATGTAGTTTGTAATGGCCAATATTGCTGAGAGTCTAAAAATGTATCCAGCTGCTTGGAATAAATGATATGATTTCAAATTCGAAAGTCGGATTTGAGAAGTAGTCGGAATTTCATTGTTGTTCCCAATCAAGTATGGAAGGAGGTGAGGTGAGGTGAGGTGGGGTGGGGGTGGGGGGGTGGGGATGGGGGGTTGAAAGTAATCTTCGTTTGGTTACATTTGAATTTCAAGGTTTGTTATGGTGGCATCTAAAATTTTTTTTTACAAGCCTGCTCCTTAAAGCAGTTCTTAAGAGTTTTTTTTTCTCCTTGTGACTTTTACACATGAAAGTCTTTTTAAGACATTCATTGCTTGGAGCAGGTGCAGATTAAGTTCTTCGTCATGTAAACAAAGAATCGCCCCCCCCCCCAAAAAAAAAATGTAGGGTAAAGAAAAAAAAATTGAAGGAGAGGGGTCATAAAGAAGAAGAAGTAGGAGTGAAACTGTGAGCGTTAGTATTCAAGCAAGAAATCTTTCACTTGCAGCGATGGGAACCGTCGTCACCAGTACTGAAAACAAAATTATTAGTGTCGTTTGCCCAAAAGCCTTTCGTCTGCTCACACACACACACACACACACACCACTCGTTATCTGTGTCGGATTTGCCGGTGTGAAGCAACTGATTTTATGTGTTGGGTGTCCCCAGTGTGACACAACAGCTGCTTTTTCTGGGCGGCGCAGTGGGCCTTTTAACTCACGAACAAACACAAATCAGCTCTCAAAATGCATGTTCAACAACTTTGAATTTTTGATGCACGGACAGTTTATCCCAGGCACAGATACGCGCGTGTGTGTGCGGGCCGTCTGAGTATGCATTCTTGTGTGTGTGCGTGCGTGTGTGTGTGTGTGTGCATGCGCGCGCGCGCATGTGTGTGTGTGTGTGTGTGTGTGTGTGTGTGTGTGTGTGTGCAAAGGAAGACGGGGAGGGGGGTGCCAACTGGGAGTGGGGTGGGGAGGGGGGACTTCGAAAAAGCATCAAAGTGTAAATCTAAAACCTTTCACTGAAATGGGAACCATCGAATTCTGTCTAGTAAACCTATTGTTATACAGAAATATGTAGCAAAGATAATAATGATTAATATACAAAAACACGAATAAAATATAGATTAATGAATAAATAGAGGGGGGGGGGGGGGGGGGGGGGGGGGGGGGGGGGGTAACGTAGAGGATATTCAGTTTAAAAGGGAATTTTGAGACAGATAGATGGTAATCAGACAGATCTGTTGGGCTGCACGATTGACCGAACACAGTCAACATTCTTACAACTGGTAAGAAATTTGGAGCTATGTTTAGCTAGGTACTGCACACACACACACGAAAAGAAAAACGAAGAAGAAAGGAAAGAAGGAAGAAAAAAAAAAAAAGAAAAAGTATGAAAACAAGAAAGATACTAAGTAAAAAGAAAAGGAGGAAGAAAAAACGAAGCAAACAGAAGAAGGGGGTGGGGTGGAGTGGGGGAGGTAGGGGCATGCACATGCGTTTTGAGTAGTTCAGGAAGTGTTCATGTGCTCGCGAGTCGGCGGCTGCCACCAAATCATTTTGTAATTGCGTGTCTTCGAATTGTCTCCCTTAGACCGTACCTTGTTGTTTTGTAGACTGCGACGGGGCAGGTTTACCGACAGACGATGAATCCACCGCAGACAGCGGCGACCTTCTTCAGTCGCTTGATTTCACGGTAGTTTCCCTGGATGAAAGAAGTTAAAGGAGAGTTTAAATTTGTTTGTACAAAGTATAGTATTTGGTGACCAACAGAAAATTGATTGATGCACACCGTGAAAACCAGGGCAGATTTGTAAAATAGCCATCTGTTGGTTATATAGCCATCTGTTTGTTGTATAGCCATCTGTTCTGAAACCTCGGCTGCGCAGGCTACTTCAAGGTAAGGAAGAGACTAATCTGTTTTCTTGACGCGTTGATTAAGCTCAGAATAAGTAAGGAGAAAATAAGTTAACTCACGAACAAATACAAATCAGCTCTTAAAATGCATGTTCAACAACTTTGAATTTAAGATGCACGGACAGTTTATCCCAGGCACAGATACGCGCGTGTGTGTGTGCGGGCCGTCCGAGTATGCATTCGTGTGTGTGTGTGTGCAAAGAAAGAAGAGGGGAGAGGGGGCCAACTGGGGGGGGGGGTGGGGATGGGGGGGGGGGGGGGGGGGGGGCTAGAAAAAGCATCAAAGTGTAGGTCTAAAACCTTTCACTGAAATGGGAACCATCGAATTCTGTATAGTGAACCTGTTGTTAGGCATTAAAATGTAGTAAACGTACGTAATAATGATTGATATACAAATACACGAATAAATAGATTATTGAATAGATTGTTTAAGAGTGTAAAGGACATTAGTTTAAAGGGACATTTTAAGACAGATAGATGGATAGTCAGATATATCTGTTGGGCTGCGCGATTGACGAAATACACTCAACATTCTTGCGAAGAGCAAGAAATTGGAGCTGTGTTAAGCTATGTACCGCACACAAAAAAGGAAGAAGAAAAAGAGAAAAGAAAGATAAAAATAGAAAAAGTAAATATATGAAAACGAGAAAGAGGGTAAAGTAAAAAGAAAAGTAGGAAGAAAACGAAAGAAACAAGAAGAATGCGGAGGGGGAAGGGGGGTGGAGGTGGGCGTTAGCGGCATACACATGCGTTTTGAGTGGTTCAGAAGTGTTCATGTGCACACGAGCCGGCGGCGGCCACCAAAAAATTAATCATTTTGTGCGTGTCTTCGAATTGTCTCCCTTAGACCGCACTTTGTTTCTGTATCGCGACTGGGCAGCTCCGAGAGACGACGCATCAATCGCACACAGCGACGACCTTTTTCAGTGGCTTCATTTCACGTTAATTTCCCTGGATGATAGAAGTTAAAAGAATGTTTGTACAAGGTATAGTATTTGGTGACCAACAGAAATTGGTGCACATCGTGAAAACCTGGGCAGATTCGTAAAACAGCCATCTGTTTGTTGTATAGCCATCTGTTTGTTGTATAGCCATCTGTTCTGAAACCTCGGCTGCATTGGCTACTTCAAGGTAAGGAAGAGACTAATCTCTTTCCTGGACGCGTTGATCAGGCTGAGAATAGGTAAGGTTAAATAAGTTATTTCATGAACAAGGAAAAATCAACTCTTGAAACGCATGTGCCACAACTTTGAACTTACGATGTGCGGACAGTTTGTCCCAGGCACATGTCGTGAGCGCATGTGTGCAGATCGTGTATTGCACGAGTATGCATTTGTGTGTGTGTGTGTGTGTGTGTGTGTGTGTGTGTGTGTGTGTGTGTGTGTGTGTGTGCGTGCGCGTGCGTGCGTGTGTGTGTGATATGGCTGTGGGCAGAGCGGTGGGAGGGAGGGGCACCATACGAGGAGGGGGGAGGGCAAAGATTGTTTCTTCGAGGTAGACGACATAGACACTCTCCATATTGAACGTTGGTTATCACCATGAATAGAATATCAAGGAATAAGAAAGAATATACGAATTGAAGCAAACATGAATAATTAATCAGTAATAATGATAATAATAACAATATTAATAATGACTATTTCTATAGCGCCTATCCTAACAACATAGGCAACAGGGCGCTTTATAAGTTTTGATAAATCTATATCTAAAACATACGTTGCACAACACAAAAACACGCGCGCGCGCGCGCGCGCACGCACACACGTACCAACGCTTACGCATACCACATTGGCACGCTGTGTCACATACACAGACACATACAGTGTACAGGATGGTGAACAGCCCAGTCGTACACGAACAAGTGTGTAAGTGGCATGTAACAATTCAGTAACTGTTCAGGCAGGTATTCTGCAACTCGCGTTTTTAAAAACAGATAAGTTTTAAGAACAGACTTGAAGGTCGGGAAGGGGCATGACTTACTTGGAAAGGCAGCGAATTCCATAGTATTTTTAATGACCCAATAATCACTCACAATCATGCGCAAATATTCCCTCACCAGTACATGATTTTTTTTTTCTCTCTCTCATCAGCCCCAGTACGACTGACCACATCACCGATCAACTCCCAAAGTGGAATCAAGAAACAAGAAAGAAAAGGGAGAGAGAACTACAGTCGACAAAAAAGGGGGGGGGGGGGGAATGCCTTCTTGTTATGGCCCTTGTTCTCTGCCGGGCCGGTTGTGTCCCGTGGGGTTTCTCCCTTGTTACGAAGATTGCTGCGAACGTGGAGAATGGTTCTGCAATAACGATGAAAACGAGCAACGGTGCCAGAAATGTGATCTTCGTAAAGACCAGTGCGGTAATTTTACAATGCCCCCTGAATGCGACTTGTACTGCCACAAGCTCTTATCGAAGCCTGACGGTGAGTTGATCGATATGTGTGTGTGTGTGTGTGTGTGTGTGTGTGTGTGTGTGTGTGTGTGTAAGTAGATCTCGTTTTAACCTGAATTTAACCTCATTGGAATAAACTGGCGCTGCTGCTGCGGCTGCTGTTGGTGGCGGTGGTGGCCGTGACTGATCGGCTGGTTGGTTTGTTGCTTTTGAGAGGAGGGGTTGTTCGTTTGTTTGTGTTATTGTACGCAAGTATGGAATCAATATTTTCATTTTTAGCGACCCCGATATGGACCCTTGCTGTCGCTGGGTCTTCAGCATGAAGCTGAAACTGAATGTATGACGGGAAGGGGTCAGGTGGCGCGTTGCTGTGGGAGAAGAGTGGGGGATAGGAGAAGGGAGAAAGGGATAGGATGAAGTCCACTGCCTCAAGGGGCCTGGATCATGACAAGGAACAGGCTAAGTACGCTAAGGAGTGTGAATGACGGTCATTATTAAGCTAAACTGGTTCTGTTTGGTTTTCGTGAAAACTAAGTCTCTGCATGTAAAACGAAACTATTCGCTTGAGCGCTTGAAGTCAGCGCTAACTGTGACATGGAACGAACCATTTTCACCACTTTAATTGCCGTGAAGACCAAAGGAAAGAAAAGATCAATGGTCAGGTCTGGCCACATCAAGCTACACGTGTGCTTATGACCACAACAAACTGAGCGCCTCGAGGGGAGTCGTTTCCTGAAGTCAGCCGCATGTTCCCCAGGATGGACAGCACTCTGTTTCAATGCACATGAGTCATTGTCACCGTTGTCGTGAGTCATAATAACTGTTGTGAAAGACAAACCGCAGGAGGTACAAACAAAGGGAAAAGGGGAGAAGGTGGTGGATCCCACACAGACCAGGAACATACACAGGCAGAGCCCAGTCAGTTACATGTAATTTCCTTTATTTACGTAAAAGACTAAACAAGGAGAAGACAGTGCAGCAATGATGACAGTGTCAAACACCAGGAAAGCACTGGCAGCCTTGCGGCAGGGTTGGCAGTCATCCAGGTGCTGCTCCAGATCCTGGTACATACCTGGCCAGTAGACCCGGGACCTGAACATCTCTGCGGTATGCTGGCAGCACTGGGGACCACGACAGTAGTACAGCAGTGACAGGACCTTGGGGCGATGCAAGCCGGGAAGCAGAAGCTGCTTACACGCCCCAAGTTTTGGGACCTCCAACCGTCGATACAGCATCCGCTGTTGGCAGATGAGTTGGCCGTGTTACTGTACCAGGAGTTGCAGTTCCCTGTTCTCTCCAGTTGTTGGCCAGGAAGACGGAACTGGCCCCATGGATGGGTCTTCCTGCTGAAGCACAGCTTTTCCTGGAGACACCTGGGGCAGAATGCACTTTGCCTGTCGCCTGGGTGCCGCTGAGCTGTGTCGCTGGGACTTGTCAGCATTCTAGCAGCTGACAGTGGCAGGGGACTGGGGTTTGACCCCAGCTTTTTCAGCTAAAGTCTTCCGTCGCCTCTGCCTGAGATGTCGTCTGGAGCGCTGAGGGCCAGGCCACACAACTGCAGACCTGCAGCTGTTGTCCTGGTGGATGTGGAATCTGGTCCACTGGTGAAGGCTGCCCCATCTTCTGCCTCAAGTTGACGACTTCGGATGTAAATGTCACCAGCGGAGTTTGAAGTGAGGCGACAGTAGCCGTGCCGGCCGTGTGATCCAGGATGTGGTCGTTGGCACTGATGTCGTCCTGCATCCACCCATGGGCGTCCCTCGTTGCCGTTCCAAAGATGGTAGCAGGACGGTCCTGGATGAAATGCTCAATGTCCATGCTGAGTGCAGCTAGACGGAGACCCCAGGTGAAGGCGTCCCGGAGTACAGTTGCCAGCATCAGTCCGTCTCCCAGCCTGGTTGACCTTCATCCAGAGGTACTGAAGACTGCAGACTGTAGCTGTAGAGCTGGGGTCGGAACCTCTCTGCAGTGCCCTGGTATCCCAGGTGACCCAGGCGCTAGTGCAGCGATGACAGGATCTTGGGGCGGTGCAAGCTGGGAAGCAGAAGCTACTCACACACTCCAAGTTTTGGGGCCTCCAACCGCCGGTACCGCATCCCCTCTCGGCAGATGAGTCGGCCGTGTTGCTTTGCAAGGGGTTGCAGTTCCCTGTTCTCTCCAGTTGCAGCTTTGTTGGCCAGGAGGACAGAACAGGTCCTGACGGATGGGTCTTCTGGCTTAAGCCAGCACAACTTTCCTGGTGACTGCAGGGGCAGAATGCACCCCGCCTCTCACCTGGGTGCCACTGAGCTGTGTCGCTGGGACTTGACAGCATTCTGGCAGCTGACAGTCCCAGAGGACTGGGGTTGGAACCCAGCTTTTGCAGCTGAGTCTTTCGTCACCTCCGCCTGGATGTCTTCTGGAGCGCCGAGGGCCAGCCACATAACTGTAGATCTGCAGCTATTGCCCTGGTGGATGCAGAAGCTCGTCCACCAATGGAGGCTGTCCCGTTTTCTGCCTCAACTTGGCGACTTTGGCTATAAGTGCGCCAGCTGAGCCTGAAGTGAGGCGACAGTAGCAGCGCAGATCGTGTTGTCCAGGTCGGGGTTGCAGGCATTGCTGTCCTCCTGCATTCGCCTTTGGCTTCCTTCTTTGCCGTTCCAAAGGTGGTTCCAGGACGGTCCCGGATGAAATGCTCGATGTCCATGCTGAGTGCAACTAGACGAAGACCCCAGGTGAAGGCGTCCCAGAGTATAGTTGCCAGCATCAGTCTGTCTCCAGCCTGGTTGACCTTCATCCAGAGGTACTGAAGACTGTAGACCTGCAGCTGTTGAGCTGGTGTCGGAACCTCTCTGCAGTGCCCTGGCAGCCCAGGTGACCCAGGCGCTAGTGCAGCGATGACAGGATCTTGAGGCAGCAAGCCGGGAAGGTGGAGCTGCTCACTCGCCCCAAGTTTTGGGTCCACCATCCACTGGTACAGCATCCCCTGTTGGCAGATGAGTGGCTGTGCTTCAGTGTGAGGGCTTGTGGTTCCCTGTTCTCTCCAGCTGCAGTTTTGTTGGCCAGGAGGACAGAACTGGCCTGATGGATGAGTCTTCCTGCTTAAGCCAGCACAGCTTGCCTGGTGACTGCTGGGGCAGAATGCACTCTGCCTCTCACCTGGGTGCCACTGAGCTGTGTCGCTGGGACTTGTCAGCATTCTGGCAGTTGACAGTGCCAGAGGACTGGGGTTTGACCCCAGCTTTTGCAGCTGAAGTCTTCCATGGCCTCTGCCTGAGATATCGTCTGGAGCGCTGAGGGCCAGCCACACAATAGTAGACCTGCAGCTGTTGTCTCAGTGGATGCAGAAGCTGGTCCACTGGTGGAGGCTGCACCTCAAGCTGACGACTTTGGCTGTAAGTGCCGCCAGCTGAGACCTGGAGTGAGGCGACAGTAACAGCGTAGATCGTGTTGTCCAGGGGTTGCAGGCATTGCTGTCCTCCTGCATCCACCTTTGGGCTTGCTTCTTCTTTGCCCGCTTCAAAGGTGGTGGCAGGATGGCCCCAGACATCTCTATGGCGTACAGCTGATCGAAGGCCACAGGTGAAGGCCTCCTAGAATATGGTTGCTGGCTATAGTCCATCTCCAGCCTGGTTGACCTTCATCCAGAGGTACTGGAGATGGGACGCGTACTCCCAGATTGTTTCGTCCTGGCCCTGCTGCCTGGTGAAAGATGCTGTGGTCACGGTGTTGACGTCAAGCTGTTCTCCACAGTTCTCCTCCAAGATGGTGAAGATCTTGGCAGGGGAGTCCACCTCTGTCGCCGGCAGCCTGATCACCTCCTGGCTAGCTTGGCCACCAACGACAGCAATCAGTCAGAGGACGGTTTGCTCCGTCATCCATGGGCTGCAGGCATAGGCCAAGACTGGCTTTTTAAACAAAGTCATCCATACCCTGCTGCATTCGTTTCCCGTGAATTTGCTGAGCCGGGGCAGGAAGAGGCTGGGTATGGTTATTATGACAAGGCGATGGATGGTTACTGCACTGTCTTCTCTACTTGCCTAACTGACTGGGTTTCCCTTGCTGTAGTCAGTATCCTGGTCTCGCAGGGCCAGTTCGATGAATTGAAGGAGTAAGGGTAGGGAGACGACTGGGAATGTTGGCTTGGAACAGTTACACTGCTCACAGTACAATAGATGGATCAGGGGAGGTAAGGACAAAGGGATCCGAGAAAAGGGGTGAAAACGTTGATCCCACTCAGGCCAGGAACATATCGGCAGAGCCCAGCCACTTACATGTCATTTGTTTAACGTGCTTAAAAAAAAAACACTATACAAGAAGACGCTGTAGCATGGGTGACAGGGAACAACTGCCAGAGTGGTCGATCTTGCTCCATGTTTGGCAGTCAGCCAGGTGCTGCTCCAGTGCCCCATACATACCTGGCCAGTAGACCTGGGGCTGGAGATCTCTGCCGTGCCCTGGTAGCCCTGGTGACCCAGGCGGTAGTACAGCGATGACAGGACCATGGGGTAGAGCAAGCCGCAAAGGTGGAGCTGCTGGCCCATGTTCTGGGTCCACCATCCGTTGGTACAGCACTTCCTGTAGGCAGACGAGTAGGCTGTGCTGCTGTGGGAGAGGTTGCAATTCCTTGTCATCTCCAGTTGCAGCTTTGTTGTCAAGGTAGAGAGAACTGGTCTGATGGATGGGTCTTCCTGCTGAAGCCAGCACAGCTTTCCTGGAGACACCTGGGGCAGAATGCACTTTGCCTGTTGCCTGGGTGCCGCTGAGCTGTGTCGCTGGGACTTGTCAGCATTCTGACAGCTGACAGTGCAAGAGGACTGGGGTTTGACCCCAGCTTTTGCAGCCGAAGTCTTCCGTCGCCTCCGGGATGTCATCTGGAGTGCTGAGGGCCAACTACACAACAATAGCCCTGCAGCTGTTGCCTCGGTGGACGCAGAAACTGGTCCACTGGTGAAGGCTGCATCTGAAGCTGACGACTTTGGCTGTAAGTGCCGCCAGCTGAGCCTGAAGTGAGGCGGCAGTAGCAGCGTAGATCGTGTTGTCCACGCCAGGATTGTTGGCATTGCTGTCCTCCTATATCAAAGGTGGTGGCAGGATGGTCCCAGACATTCTTTGGCGTACGCTGATCGAAGGCCACAGGTGAAGGCCTCCCGGAGTATGGCTGCTGGCGTCTATCTCCAGCCTGGCTGACTTTCA